>CANNZV010000251.1:353167-485646 GCA_947561585.1 Caprella mutica
CTCTTTTCTCTGATAGTACATCATCTCAGTGACTCTTTTCTCTGATAGTACATCATCTCAGTGACTCATTTCTCTGATAGTACATCATCACAGTGACTCTTTTCTCTGATAGTACATCATCTCAGTGACTCTTTTCTCTGATAGTACATCATCACAGTGACTCTTTTCTCTGATAGTACATCATCACAGTGACACTTTTCTCTGATAGTACATCATCACAGTGACTCTTTTCTCTGATAGTACATCATCACACTGACTCTTTTCTCTGATGGTACATCATCACAGTGACTCTTTTCTCTGATAGTACATCATCACAGTGACTCTTTTCTCTGATAGTACATCATCACAGTGACTCTTTTCTCTGATAGTACATCGTCACAGTGACTCTTTTCTCTGATAGTACCTCATCACAGTGACTCTTTTCACTGATAGTACATCATCACAGTGACTCTTTTCTCTGATTGTACATCATCACAGTGACTCTTTTCTCTGATAGTACATCATCACAGTGACTCATTTCTCTGATAGTACATCATCACAGTGACTCTTTTCTCTGATAGTACATCGTCACAGTGACTCTTTTCTCTGATTGTACATCATCACAGTGACTCTTTTCTCTGATAGTACATCATCACAGTGACTCATTTCTCTGATTGTACATCATCACAGTGACTCTTTTCTCTGATAGTACATCATAACAGTGACTCTTTTCTCTGATAGTACATCATCACAGTGACTCTTTTCTCTGATTGTACATCATCACAGTGACTCTTTTCTCTGATTGTACATCATCACAGTGACTCTTTTCTCTGATAGTACATCATCACAGTGACTCTTTTCTCTGATTGTACATCATCACAGTGACTCTTTTCTCTGATTGTACATCATCACAGTGACTCTTTTCTCTGATAGTACATCATCACAGTGACTCTTTTCTCTGATAGTACATCATCACAGTGACTCTTTTCTCTGATTGTACATCATCACAGTGACTCTTTTCTCTGATAGTACATCATCACAGTGACTCTTTTCTCTGATTGTACATCATCGCAGTGACTCTTTTCTCTGATTGTACATCATCACAGTGACTCTTTCCTCTGATAGTACATCATCACAGTGACTCTTTTCTCTGATAGTACATCATCACAGTGACTCTTTTCTCTGATAGTACATCATCACAGTGACTCTTTCCTCTGATAGTACATCATCACAGTGACTCTTTTCTCTGATAGTACATCATCACAGTGACTCTTTTCTCTGATAGTACATCATCATAGTGACTCCTTTCTCTGATAGTACATCATCACTGTGACTCTTTTCTCTGATAGTACATCATCACAGTGACTCTTTTCTCTGATAGTACATCATCACAGTGACTCTTTTCTCTGATAGTACATCCTCACAGTGACTCTTTTCTCTGATAGTACATCATCACAGTGACTCTTTTCTCTGATAGTACATCATCACAGTGACTCTATTCTCTGATAGTACAACATCACAGTGACTCTTTTCTCTGATAGTACATCATCACAGTGACTCTTTCCTCTGATTGTACATCATCACAGTGACTCTTTTCTCTGATAGTACATCATCACAGTGAATCTTTTCTCTGATAGTACATCATCACAGTGACTCTTTTCTCTGATAATACATCATCACAGTGACTCTTTCCTCTGATAGTACATCATGACAGTGACTCTTTTCTCTGATAGTACATCATCACAGTGACTCCTTTTTCTGATAGTACATTATCACAGTGACTCTCTTCTCTGATAGTACATCTTCACAGTGACCCTTTTCTCTGATAGTACATCATCACAGTGACTCTTTTCTCTTATAATACATCATCACAGTGACTCTTTTCTCTGATAGTACATCATCACAGTGACTCTTTTCTCTGATAGTACATCATCACAGTGACTCTTTTCTCTGATAGTATACATCATCACAGTGACTCTTTTCTCTGATAGTACATCATCACAATGACTCTTTTCCCTGATAGTACATCATCACAGTGACTCTTTTCTCTGATAGTACATCATCACAGTGACTCTTTTCTCTGATAGTACATCATCACAATGACTCTTTTCCCTGATAGTACATCATCACAGTGACTCTTTTCTCTGATAGTACATCATCACCGTGACACTTTTCTCTGATAGTACATCTTCACAGTGACTCTTTTCTCTGATAGTACATCTTCACAGTGACTCTTTTCTCTGATAGTACATCATCACAGTGACGGGTTTCTTTGATAGTACATCATCACAGTGACTGTTTTCTCTGATAGTACATCAACACAGTGACCCTTTTCTCTGATAGTACATCATCACAGTGACTCTTTTTTCTGATAGTACATCATCACAGTGACTCTTTTCTCTGATAGTACATCATCGCAGTGACTCTTTTCTCTGATAGTACATCATCACAGTGACTCTTTTCTCTGATAGTACATCATCACAGTGACTTTTTTCTCTGATAGTACATCATCACAGTGACTGTTTTCTCTGATAGTACATCATCACAGTGACTCTTTTCTCTGATAGTATACATCATCACAGTGACTCTTTTCTCTGATAGTACATCATCACAATGACTCTTTTCCCTGATAGTACATCATCACAGTGACTCTTTTCTCTGATAGTACATCATCACAGTGACTCTTTTCTCTGATAGTACATCATCACAATGACTCTTTTCCCTGATAGTACATCATCACAGTGACTGTTTTCTCTGATAGTACATCATCACTGTGACTCTTTTCTCTGATAGTACATCTTCACAGTGACTTTTTTCTCTGATAGTACATCTTCACAGTGACTCTTTTCTCTGATAGTACATCATCACAGTGACGGTTTTCTTTGATAGTACATCCTCACAGTGACTGTTTTCTCTGATAGTACATCATCACAGTGACTCTATTCTCTGATAGTACAACATCACAGTGACTCTTTTCTCTGATAGTACATCATCACAGTGACTCTTTCCTCTGATAGTACATCATCACAGTGACTCTTTTCTCTGATAGTATATCTTCACAGTGACTCTTTTCTCTGATAGTACATCATCACAGTGACGGTTTTCTTTGATAGTACATCCTCACAGCGACTGTTTTCTCTGATAGTACATCATCACAGTGACCCTTTTCTCTGATAGTACAACATCACAGTGACTCTTTTCTCTGATAGTACATCATCACAGTGACTCTTTTCTCTGATAGTACATCATCACAGTGACTCTTTTCTCTGATAGTACATCATCACAGTGACTCTTTTCTCTGATAGTACATCATCACTGTGACTCTTTTCTCTGATAGTACATCATCACAGTGACTCTTTTCTCTGATAGTACATCATCACAGTGACTCTTTTCTCTGATAGTACATCATCACAGTGACTCTTTTCTCTGATAGTACATCATCACAGTGACTCTTTTCTCTGATAGTACATCATCACAGTGACTCTTTCATTTATAAGTTTAAAGCATATTGTGTCGAGTTTACCTACGTTATGAAACCTAACAGATATTAAAATAAAATGGGGACCAACGGATCAATTTGTTCTAATATATATTTATATTTTTCGCATCCATAATACCTAACTATAATTATATAATACGGAAACCTAAATCATTATATCCATTAACTGGGAATATTTGTTTGAAGGTATCCTCCATGAATGTTAATTATTTTATTTTGTTCTAACTATATAATTAATGCTTCTCATCATTTTGTTGCAAATCCCATATATGAAATTTGATCGCTAATAATTGTTTCTATAACCTTTTGTGTTACAAATATATATATATATATATATATATATATATGAATAAATTGTTCAATATGTATATATAAACGTTCAATATACTTTCGAGTTGCTATAATTTCAATTCCAAAGAAAAAGATTGTACACCATTTGTTTTGATTATGGGATATATATATCATATATGCATATGTATATTATAATAAAGCTGTTAAATATTCTGCTAAAAGAATAAAAAAAAGGTCTATTGTTTCAGAAATCTTAATTCATTTCGAGTATAACGAACACTTGAAAGAAATAAAACAATTACTAGTTAACTACATTTTGTGTTACTTCCAGATAAATGATACTGAACCTGTCTTTTATGCTGTACAAATATCGAAGCCTTCATAATTGCGAGTGACCTATAAATTACATTATTTATTTTATGAGAACAGTAAACCTAATTATAATCAACTTTCAATAATGATGTCAAATAAATGCTTACTAATCATATTTTTATCTGTTATTTGTCATTTCTTTGACTGATGACAAAAAAGTTAAATAAAACATAGAACAGCTTTAGAAACTTATAAATTAAATGGTTAAAGTCCATCTAAATTAGATAATATCCAATTGGCAAACATTAGTCATAAAAATCAATGTAGAAGACTTTTATTAGTCACAACTGTTGCTTTGAGACGTTATAAGTTGGTACCTATATATAATTGCCACATGCATAGTATATATAATATTCAGCATATCTACAGGGGACATTTATTATTACCTTGGCGGTAATATTTATTATGAGGTACTAATAAAATACTGAAGTAACACCCTATAAAAGTATTGTAATTATTATTGCAATAAAACAATACCAATTGTATGTAGGTATATGTTCTTAAATAATTGCTTTTTCAAATTTAACTAACATTCTTATAATTCCTATAAATATTTTGTTAACATTATTTTCTCCATTGGCATTTAAAATGATAAAGCATATAAAGAACCATAGGCAGTTAAAACATTATTTTGCTAGAATAAAAACATCAGCTTGTGCATGTGTTCACTATTTTTATTATTTTAAACCAGTTGCACACAATCAAAGAGTTCTTTCTTCAACTGTTTCAGAAAATGTTCCATCCTTTAAATAAATAAGCTTAGCTATTCACGGTATCAACACGCCACATAAATCATATCAACTTCACAGCCTCTACGCATGCTCATAAAAACAATAACCCAACACTTAAAAAGAAATCTATCATCAGAGAACCAGTTTACGGTTGAGAGCCGCACAATAATTATATGAACACCACCATCCACTCACCATCAGATGAATCACCACCATCATGTGTACCGCCACTACATTCACCATCAAATGCATCACCACTACATTCGACGGTTTGTAGTGGTGATGTATTTGATGGTTAATGCAGTGGTGATGCATCTGATGGTGAATAGTGGTGACCATGTAATTCAAGAAGCAGTACCGTCTGACAGTAGTGAAAGTGACAGTACACTGACAGACAGTAGGTACTGCACTGACAGTACATTCAGTAGGTACTGTCGCAATATATTAACTTAATTTAATATACCTTGGGTACTGTCCACTGACATAAAACTGGCACTGCCTGATGATTGGGTAACCATTAATACGCCATTAGACCACACATGTAATTAGTTACTTTGCACTCATTAATTTTCAAATTGAATTTTATACATACCTCTATTAATATAGCTACCTGGGGAGTAACTTATGAATTTAAAAAAATTAACAATAAACTTTAATAAAAAATATACCTATCTAATTTTGGAAAAATAGAACCACTTTAATTGATTTCATTTTATAATCTCCAATCTTTAATTAATTTAAAAATGATCATGGATGATAAAAATGAAAATCATGAAAAGTAATTCAAATACTTTTTTATTGGCAGAGTGAAAGGATCCTGAAAAGGTTCCATTGTTCAGTATTGATTTTCGGTTATTACTTATTACCTATATTTATATATCTTATCTATTCCTATTTACTGTGCATGAAAAATAAAACATCATTGCTTTCAAACTGTATATGTTATTTTCATCTATAATAATATAAACCATTAGCAGGTATGTAGGAAGTTTATAAGCTATTGAACCGAAAGCTATTTTAGGCAAGTCGCGACTTGCCCTGTTGTAGGTAGGAAAAGCTATTGCGCATGCGCAACCATCAAACCCATTAAACCATCTAGCCTTATATAATTCTTTGTATATTAGTTATAATACATTTATATGGAATATAGATTGTAAAATGACTGCATTATGAAAGTATTACGTGAATGATGACTTATTAAATTGTAGTATTAAGTAAGAGGCGCTTGGCAACAATTTTGGCAATAACATCTGCCGCTCATAATTTTCCCAGCCAATGAGGAGGCGGTAAAAGCACCAAGGAAAACGACACTAGCAATGCCACTCGTAATGCCACTAAATAAAGTGGGGAAATGTTGCTGCATTACTTTAAGAACTGCATCACTTGTCCCTAACTTTGTCCAACCAGAAAGCTGTGAATGAACTTTACGGTAGTGGGCGGTGACATTGTCTGTCTGGGGTAAGTTTCGAGTTATCGGTTAGTTACACATCTTCGATCTTATAAGAGAGAGAGAAAAAAAAACGCTTTTTCAATTGGATACAAATAAAACTTTATTTATAATTTAGGCCTATTATTATATCGTTTTTTCTTA
Organism: Caprella mutica; assembly: GCA_947561585.1. Taxonomy (NCBI): domain Eukaryota; kingdom Metazoa; phylum Arthropoda; class Malacostraca; order Amphipoda; family Caprellidae; genus Caprella; species Caprella mutica. The sequence goes on from CANNZV010000251.1 coordinate 359,631, forward strand.
TATGACCGAAGATGAGAAACGGACCGATAATTCGTAACTTACCTTACACCTATTTGTTTACCTTTTTTGTCTTAGTATAATAACATACATCTTTTTAATTAGCTATTTATCTCATTGTTTATTTATTATTTGGTTTAATTCTGGTTTGATAGTCAAGAACAACAAATAAATTAATAATAAGTAGGTACTTTATTTGGTAATACCAATGACATTGCATTTGATAGTACTAATGACATTGCGTTTGATAGTACCAATGACATTGCATTTGATAGTACCAATGACATTGCATTTGATAGTATCAATGACATTGCATTTGATAGTACCAATGACATTGCATTTGATAGTACCAATGACATTGCATTTGGTAGTACCAATGACATTGCGTTTGATAGTATCAATGACATTGCATTTGGTAGTACCAATGACATTACGTTTGATAGTACCAATGACATTGCATTTGATAGTACTAATGACATTGCGTTTGATAGTACCAATGACATTGCATTTGATAGTACCAATGACATTGCATTTGATAGTACCAATGACATTGCGTTTGATAGTACCAATGACATTGCATTTGATAGTACCAATGACATTGCATTTGGTAGTACCAATGACATTGCGTTTGATAGTATCAATGACATTGCATTTGGTAGTACCAATGACATTGCATTTGATAGTACCAATGACATTGCGTTTGATAGTACCAATGACATTGCGTTTGATAGTACCAATGACATTGCATTTGATAGTACCAATGACATTGCATTTGATAGAACCAATGACATTGCGTTTGATAGTACCAATAACATTGCGTTTGATAGTACCAATGACATTGCATTTGATAGTACCAATGACATTGCATTTGATAGTACCAATGACATTGCGTTTGGTAGTACCAATGACATTGCGTTTGATAGTACCAATGACATTGCATTTGATAGTACCAAGGACATTGCGTTTGATAGTACTTAATAACACTGACCTATCAATTGCCTCTCTCAGTCGCGTTCGCGTATCGATTCATTCACGCGAAGCAGATCAATATCTACGCATAGAAATGATTAGGAACTCTTTTGACTGAGCATGACCTAATGTGTATCTATTATTAGGGTAAGTTACGAATTATCGTACAGTTTTACATATACGATCAATATAATTTCTTATATGATCGAAAATGTGCTACTGTCCGATAATTCGTAACTTATTCTACATTGTAATATACCGGGTCACTTTATATTTAATTAAGATCACCTCAACTCTATTTTTTATTTCTCTATTCATCAGAACTAAGGTTACTGGTTACAAACTACAAACCATTTCATATTTGGTTGTAGGGATTTATCATATGCAATTTAAGTTATTAGTGTGATTTTTATTCTACCTACCATCTCTTTTTCAGGCGAAGAAAAAGAAAGTGGTTAATCCGAGAAATTAATAGCAATAACAAATTCTTACAAAGCTCTTAGGCATATTATAAATGGCTGCCTGTACCGTTACCTATAGACCATTACCTTAAAAAAATATTAGGTACCTAAAAGTGATCTTATATACCTAATTACCTCATTTATTACGATAGCACGTGATAAAGTGCGTCCCTCTTCCTTTTTCTTCTATTTATTCTTAGAAATGTCGGACAGTGAAGTTTGAGTGTATATTGTTTTCTTCGTAATTAATTAATGACTAATTAATTATTTGATCAATTTCTTTTCTTCAATATTGTATACATACTACATAGGATGCATTAGCGTAGCCAAAGGTATCCCTACTTTAAAAATAAAGTTTTAAAACTAACTCTTTTCAACTGTTGGATTATTGCTTAAAAACTTTCAATATAGGTATATAAAACCAACAATTCGAAATATTGTTAAAAGTGTAGCCGATTGTGTTAACTTTTTAATGTTATGCACATTATAATGCAGGTAAAGAAATGCATATATATCTTTTCAATGGTGTTATCTGTCTATTAAATTGTTTTTAATAGGTAATTATCGACTTTGAAATAATAAAAAATAAAACGCATGACAAGAAAAGCAGTTTATTTTAACGCTAATAATAGAATAAAAAAAAATAGAACCATCAAAAGAAATAAGCTATTTTTTTAGTTCTGGAAAAAAGGTTAAAAATGATATAATACATATATAACAAGCATATTTTTATATGTTTTTTTTTCTCACTGTGGCTAATGTTTCATATCTTTTTGCTGCAAACCCATCAAATTTGATAGGAAATATTTGTTTCTATATTCTTTTGAAGTTTTTTAGAATCAATACACTGCAATACCCGTTGTACTTCCGACTTTCTAATTTTCAGTACAAAGAAAAAGAACTTATTGCATACTTTTATTCGCATCAGATAATCCTTAACAGTTTAAAGCCTCTCGATCCAACGTCCGCGAAAGAATGAGTTTATGACCTTCACAGATTCCGGAAGGTTATATTTTAGGCGGCATTAATTTATTTATTTATCATCTTGTTATTCGCATAACTGAAAAAGTGTTTACCCAAATTGCCTGAAATTTAGTGGGACGATTGGGCAGGTCTCCAGTGACCTGTTTATTAGATTTTGGGAGTGAACATACATGTTTAGAATCAAGGTTATTTATTAGCGGCAGCGAAGGTATGCGCTCTGCTCTATGAATGCCTGTCATCAAATTACATAATATTATATAACTAAGGTGTAAGATCTATAATTTGCAGGATGCATAAATTTTTTGTTGAGTAAATATTTTAAAGGTCCCCTCCAAGCAAATATTTTTATTGCTTAAATCAACGAGGCTAATGTTTCTTATCATTTGACTGCAAACCCCATAAAATTTTATCGCATATTTTTAATTTTATATGCTTTTAAAGATTTTTGTAATCCAAACTCTACAAAACTTACTTTACTTCCGACTATCTAATTTGCAGTCTGAAGAAGAAGAATGTACACCATTTTTTGATTGTCAACTAGGAATTTATAGTTTAATAAATCTATTTATTATTCGTTTAAAGGTTTAAATTTGGATAAACTTATTATAGAAACGTTTATATACTTTTAGAAACAATTAATATCTTAATAGAAGGCCAAAAACTCGTTGTTTGTTTAAAAATCTAAATTTGAAATCAAAACAAAGAGTGTACAATCTTCTTTCTTAGCGTCAGGTTGGAGATTCGCTCAATTGTTGCTCATAGAGTATTAAAAAACTTTAAAAGCAAATAATAAAATATATACTGAACCGAATTGTATGTGGTTTGCGGGATAATTATTGTAGACCTTAGTTCTATAATATTATGTAATAAACTCATTTTTTTCCCCGGAGCCTGGAGAGAAGCTTTAATATATATTTCTCTTGTACTCTGTGTGCAACAATTTCACGAATTACTAACCTGACGCTGAAGAAAAAGATTGTACCTACACTCTTTGTTTTGATTACAAATTTGAAATTTATAAACAAACCATGCGTGTTCGATCTTTGAAATGATTTCTTGGAGTATATAAACTTTTCTATAATAAGTTTCTCCTATTTTATACGTTTATAGGAATATTTAATATTGGATTTATTATAGGCTACCTATCTAACTGACATTCTGAATCTAAACAATTAAACGGTGTGCATTCTTTTTTTCAGCTACAGGTTAGTGTTTCGTACAATTGTTGCACAAAGAGTACATATAAAAACTTTAAAAGTGTATAAAAACATGTATTTATATATCGGTACTAAATTGTATGCGTTTTTCAGATTAATGATCCTATATATCATGTAGGTAGATCTTAGTTATATTATTTTTTTTACTGAGCCTGGAGAGGACCTTTATATATATTATATAACTATAATTACTGCAATAACTAATATGATATTAAACATATCACTGTCACTGTGTTCTATTCTATAGTCACTGTATCATGTATCATGTATGCATCATTTTGTATTTCTTATTCGTCAATAGAAAATTTTGTCATAGAAAACGATAGTTTCTTTTATGGCACACTACGCTAAAATATTATCATCTGTCTTCAATATTATAACTCTTGCACTAACTTCAAGTAGAACTAAATAATATTTATATTATTAATCATTAATAATTTGCTGTAGAAAATATAAGAAATATACTTTTTATCACTTTTACCTACTATACTATATTATATTTCTATTATTTTATTTATAAATGGTTTCAGTAAAAATATGAATCACAGTCTCCACATATAGGTAGCTTTTATTATCTATCTATACTATTTTTATCGATCAAAATTGAGAAGTAACAATCAATATAAAAATAGATTATCATGAAGTATATATATTTGATAACCGTCTGGTTCTAGAACGGGAATCCTTAACCTGAATGGGTTCGGTAGAACCCATGGGTTCGATGAGTCAATTTCAGGAGTTCGGTGGTTTAGTCATTTTATTTGTGTGGAATTTCATGTATTTTCTTAATTTTGTTCTTCAAGCAGTGATTTTAAAAGCAAATTATGCGTGCTACAGTTTGTGCACTAACACACTAAATATATTAATATACATATGTGTTCTGATTTTGAAGGAATGATATTATCTTATTTATAGAATCTTCAAAAGTATATGGAAAAAATATATGCTACCAAATTCCATGGTGTTTGCAACAAAATGACGAGTAACAATTGCTGTATATTGATTAACAACAGTAAATAGGTACAATTTCATGGGAGTATATTATTCCAAAAACGTTATTCATTGAATATTTTATTAGTTATGGTTTAATTTTATAATATATCTCACAAACACTTTATAAATATATTTTAAACATAGTAGGTATTTATAACTTTTTTTTGCAGGAGTTACAAATCTTATTTAATCTTATTATACAAATAAGAAATTGAAATAATTTATACCTCCTGTTGTTAGGATAATTATAATTATTTGCGAAAATTATTCTATAGAAAATCATAACATTCATATTATATGTTAATAACGAATCTTATTTAGTGATTAGTCGTTAAATATGTGATTATACAGGGTGATTAAAAAAAAGGCAACTGGGTTTTTGGATGATAATATTTTCCGAACTATACCTACGAGTCACTTTCTAAAGTTTTATTGCATCTTGAAGATAACCTTTTCTTCTATTAGTTGATAAATTGATTTTTATTTTGTGACATCGTACAATGGTGTGACATCAATTACAATAAAGTTGTTCAAAAATCAAATCCCGAAGAAAAAAAGTTGATAAAATAGAACAAATCTCTTTTCAACATTCCTTTCAAACCACAATAAAATGCAAACAACAATAAAATCTTAGCCTACCGTTGTCGGTTGAATCTTTCACCAAACAATCAAATCATTAAGCATATCTAAATACTTTTCTTCATTCAGATTTCCCATCCAAAAAGTGGGTCCAATAATAACACCTTTTCTGCACAATGCAACCCACACTGATGACTTCTCTCTGCGCATGCTTATTTCATAATCGAACTAGATTACGTGCACTCGGTAGAATGCATACCTTCGCCACCGCTTATCCGTTTGCTACCAAAATCTGATAAATTTGTGACTGGATAGTGACCAATCGACCCACCAAGTTTCATGCAATATGGTTGAATACTTTTTGAGTTATTGAGTTATAAATGACCTTGACCTTGACCGGATCGCTTCCAAAATTCTACCAGATGGTTTGTAGACAATGTCCAATCGTCCCATCAAATTTCAGACAATTTGGTTGAATGCTTTTTGAGTTATTGAGTTATAAATGGCCTTGACCTTGATCTTTGACCTTTGACCCGATCACTCCCAAAATCTAACAAAATGGTTCCTGTATATTGACCAATCGTCCCACCAAGTTTCATGCAATATGATGCAATACTTTTTGAGTTATAAAAGACCAAGACCTTGACCTTTGACCGGATCACTCCCAAAATTCTACCAGCAGGTCACTGGATATGGACCAATCGTTTCACCAAATTTCAGGCAATTAGGTTTAACGCTTTTTCAGTTACGCGAATAACAAGATGATAAATAAATAAATAAATAAATAAATGAATTCCGATGAAAATATGACCTTCCCGCATTCTGCGAAGGTAAATAAGGTTTAGCATTAAATAGCTAGGTAGTATTTTAACATTATAGATAACAAATAAAGATTGTATACCATTGCATGCAATAAAAGTAAAGAGTCCATGTATGCAGGAAAATATATGAATGCCATAAACTTTTACGAAATGATACACATACAGGAAAAACACTAAATACATTCATGTATTAATAAAATATCTAGCTATGTAGCACTTAATTGATATTATTTCAGTTTTTTATCAGTACTTCTATAGGTGTTACCTACAATATATATGTGCATCCCGGTGACCGGTATATTCCACCCCGGTAATTTCCACCCCACTTTACGGATTAGGTTTGTTAGTTATAGATATTAATCATTTATTAATATTTCATATAATACTAGGTAACTTTCATTTTCATTGTAGTAAATTAGGCCTTTTGTTGGGTTCACAAGCTGTTTATTTTTCACTACACGTGTGAAAGAAAGGTTGTGTGAACGCTCTTTATCAGTTGAGGTATTTTGAGTTGAGGCAAGCTGATTTTCTTTATTATTGCAAACGCAAAAGCGATATTAACTGTGAGATGATGTCATATAGTACTTCTTGTTATTACCTTCGCAGAATTCGGGAAGGTCATATTTTCATCGGCATTTATTTATCATCTTAACTGACATTTTTTAACATCTAATTTATCATCTTATCATCTTAACTGAAAAAGTGTTCAACCAAATTGCCTGAAATTTGGTGAAACGATTGATCCATGTCCAGTGACCTTCTGGTAGAATTTTGTGAGCGACCCGGTCAAAGGTCAAGGTCATGGTCATTTATAACTCAGAAAGTACTGCACCATATTGCATGAAACTTGGTGGGACGATTGGTCAATATACAGGAACCATTTTGCTAGATTTTGGGAGAGGTCGGGTCAAAGGTCAAGGCCATTTATAACTCAATACCTCAAAAAGTATTCAACCAAATTATCTGAAATTTGATGGGACGATTGGACAATGTCCAGGAACCATCTGGTAGAATTTTGTGAGCGATCTGGTCAAAGGTCAAGGTCATTTATAACTCAAAAAGTTTTGTTCCATATTGCATGAAACTTGGTGTGACGATTGGTTATTATCCAGTTAGCAGTTTATTAAATTTTGGGAGAGAACGGGTCCAAGCGGGGGCGAAAGTATACCAAGTATTTAACAAATGACCATCTGAAAAAATGAAATCTTCGACTTTTTATTGTCACCCAAATGATCATTGTCACTAGGGTGGAATTTACTGGGGTGGAATATACCTATATAGAACCGTGCATCCCTTGTCTTAAGGGACAGTCAACCTAATAAATAACGAATTACTAATATTTCATTAACATCATATAATGTTTATTTCTAAAAGGTTTTGAATAGGAGCTATAATAATCTATCCTAATAATTCCCGTCATGTGTTTATTTATTTGTTTGGTTTCCATTCCAAACATATGCTAATGGCAAGCTGTATTACTCGAGTATTTTGAGGTAAATTGAAATAAATCGGCTAAATTACAAATTATCGGATAGTTCCACATTTTCGATCATTTAACAAAACTTTCTAATTAATATTTTAACATGAAAAATGTAACCATTATACACTTACTGGATTGTCTAGAAATCATCTCTTAATTCCTAGATTTTATTTTAACGGGAAAATTTAATGTTCAAGATTACATTTTATACTTTTTAGGCGAAAGTGTGATTTTGGTTGGAGTTGACCTTTAAGTTGTGACTTTGTGAAACTTTCTCCATAATCAATAATAATTATCAAAAAAAAAAAAATGGTCAACCAATTTCCTATATAAATCTTTATTATAATTATTTGAAAATTTATTGAGCGATTTACCGATATGTTCAAATACATTAACAACTATTTTCCATGTGACTACTTCTTTATTGTTTTCCTTATTATAGTACATGAATAACGATAAATTTATTATTATTCAAAATGGCCTACTTTGAAATCAAGCACGTCGTTCAATTTTCTACAGACATCTACTTCAGAGGCACACGTCTCTTCCTGTTTGTGAGACCTTCTGCCAGGCCATCCGTAAAACCCTTTTCAAGTCGTCAGCACTGCGGTAACATTTTTCGTAAACCTCTGAGTCAAGTATTGACCGCACCGAAAAAATAATTGGATTGTTATCTGGGGAGACTGGAGTCACATTATTTTGCACCAAAACCTGGGGGGAAATTCCCTCTACCTCATTTATATTAATTTGCAGTATGTGATGTACACAAAGTATCATCACAATTTAATGGAAATAATCTTAAACAAGAGAAACTTACATCGACTTCACTATATTTTGAGTGAGATTTGCTTCATTTTTATCTTCTTAACCAATGAAATGAGAAGAATACATCATTTTTTTAAATCGCTGTCAAGAGATCGATGGAGGCTAGTTTCATGGTTCGGTACTCTGATTTTTGGTGATTATGAATTTCATTGACATTTTTTCCAATATATAATCCTGACATCTCTGCGATATCTCAAAATCTTATATTTTTGTCAGTATTAGACTTATAGCTACTATAGGGAAGAACCGGGAGCATTCGGACACCTTTGGGGGAAAAAGAATAATTCGTAAACTAATTCGAATTTAACTATATAAAAATTTCTGTATGTAGATAAATCATTTTACTTCAATTTGTATTGAAACTATTTTACAGTTTAAACCTCCATTCGAAAGTTATGACAAAATGTAAGAGAGATTCAAGTGTCCGAATGCTCCTTCCTATAGAGGGAGACTTCGGACAAGCTGTGAGGATGATTCGGACACCATAAAAATAGTTCAAACATTGGAAACTTGGGTAATTAAACGATAGGATTGAATTCGGATCTACTAATTTAATTGAAATAAACCATAATGACAGTAATAATTCATCGTATTTGAAATTATATCATAATAATATTATTGTAATGATTGAACATTTTCTACAACAAAATATAGATAGCCCATGAGTAATCACTGTTAATTTATCCTTATATTTAATAACTAAATATCAAAAGCAAATTGTATAACTATTCATGCCTTTTACTTTGGGTATAACTATTTCCTTTTTCTTGGAATTCACCAAAATTAGTAAATTACATCTTAAATATTTCATCGAATGTTTAAAGTATAATCCATAAGTGTATATCTTGCTACACCTCCAATTTCAGCAGCTTTTCTGACAGATAAACCTTTTTGGATTTCATGAAAAGTTTATTATGGCCTCTAACATTTTTCCTTTTATAATGAAAAGACATGAATACGATCATCAAACTGTCAAATAAAGACACTAATATTAAAAGTCACAACTAATCTTATAAACGAATGCTATGTCAATTAAAATAATTAACTTCAAATTCAGAATGTCCTTTTTAATAAGAATTATAGTACTTCAATAAATTGTAATGGTGGACTGAATCGGATACAGAGGGACGGTTCGGACACCGTCCGAACCAACCTCAACCCCAAGTGACACTTTAAAATTAAAAACATCACCATCTTTCTAATTTCATTTGTATTATTTTTTAAACACACCAAACATAAAATAAAATATTGATATAATTCATACCTTTGAGATTGAGAATCAGTTTCGTATTCATATAGTCCACACACGATCTAATGAATCACGAAAAATTACATCAATATTGAAGAAAACAGTAAATTACACCTCTGGGCGAAATACTACATCTCCGCATTGGATCTTTCAAATAACTGACGGTTAACACGTCGCACACATTCAGTTGCAATAAGCGGTAGTTCCAACAATTATGAACATGTTTAAACGAGTTGTCCAAACCATCCCTCTGTCCGAATGCTCCCGGTTCTCCCCTATACCTACCTTTACAGTTGAATTAGATAGATTCCAATAAAAAAAATATTTTAACATAGGAATGGAAACTTGGATCTTTCCCATTTGACGGCCCCCACTATATATAATTTAAATTAATTTTTTCTTACGTAGGCTACTTTTGTCCATAGAATCCGAAAATCATAACCATTTTCTTGTAGAAACTAAAATTTTTTGAGATATGAAAGTTCAAAGTTATTTATTTCCTATATGTATTACTCAAGGATTGAGAACTTTGAAAATACTCGTGTTTTCATTGAAATTAATCAAACATTATAGAATGAGTTTGTTGTATCCGCTAGTTTGTTGTACTGCACACGTACAACAAACCGAAATTCATATATCGAATATTTCCAGTTTCCATGATATTTTCCATTTATTACTTCAATACTGATATATGTGTGGGACAATCTACTTAAACTTAGTCACTTTCAAATTTAATTATTTTCTTATCAATTACTAACTAGGCATTGGTTAAATTGTATTTCCATTATTTTATTCCTTAATTGTTATTCATAGGAACTACAATTTAGCAGTTAATTAGCACTATTTTAGGCTCCTAGGTAGCATATGTTCAAGACCCTATTTTTTATAGATAAGTAAAAGAAATGAACAATAAAAACACACTTGAATTATGTGTACTCCTACTACCATTTAGTAATAAGACTGCTTCGTGATTTGGTAATATAAGCGGGGTTTGCCTGAATATAAAAATAAAAGGAAGCAAATTCTTTTTCTTATTAGTCATAGTTTCCCTTTGAGTAAGATAAAGTACTAGATTATGTGCTCTCGGTAGAGCGCATACCTTCGCCTCCGCTTTGAACCGTTCTCTCCAAAATTTAAGAAACCAATCGTCCCACCAAGTTTCATGCAATTTGGTTCTACACTTTATTGAGTTATAAATGATCGTGACCTTTGATCGGATTGCTCCCAAAATTTTACCAGTTTGTTCCTGGACATAGTCCAATCATCCCATCAAATTTCAGACAATTTGGTTGAATACTTTTTGAGTTATTGAGTTATAAATGGCCTTGACCTTGATCTTTGACCCGATCACTCCCAAAATCTAACAAAATGATTCCTGTATATTGACCAATCGTCTCACCAAGTCCCATGCAATATGGTGCAATACTTGTTGATTTATAAATGACCGTGACTTTGACATTTGACCGGTTCACTCCCAAAATATTCTACCAGCAGGTCACTGGACATGGATCAATCGTTTCACCAAATTTCAGGCAATTTGGTGTAATACTTTTTCAGTTAAGCGAATAACAAGATGATAAATAAATAAATAAATTCCGATGAAAATATAACCTTCCCGCACTCTGCGAAGGTAATAACAGAAAATGTTCAAGAGTGAGAGTACATTAGTATATAACTTATTAAGTAACTTATCACATTTTCTCTCTCATGCTGTTAAGACGTGTTGTGTCCTACTGGTGAATTAAAATAGAAGCTAGAAATAACATTAGTTATTAAGGTGACTAATAGATTTAAGGCAATAAGTGTGAAAGAAGTTTGTGGTGTAACTGGGATTATAGCAGATTACAGAACAGTGACTGGAAATTTGTGGGAGGAAAAACCCAGGGAACCAGGATGAGTTCCCTGGCACGGACACCCACAAAGAAAGAAAAGAAAAAGGAGTAAGAAAAAGGAACTGAAGGATGGAATGTGGTACGGGGAAGAAAGGGACGTGATGAAAGCGAGGAAATGATGAAGGTATGGGATAATGTGGAGATATGTGGGGAATGTGAAAGGAGAGTCAACAGTGGAGAAGATTGAATGGTATGTGATCTTTGTAAAAGATGGTTTCATGCAGAATGTGGGAAACTGACGAAGAAGGAATATGAAATGCTGATTAAAATGGAAGACAAAGTTAAATGGTACTGTGGCAAATGCAATGATAAAGTTAACAAACTAACAGAAGAAAATGGGAAGATCAAGAAAAGAATGGAAGAGTGTGAGAAGGAGAATAGGAGTTTGAAAAAGGAGAATGAGATTCTGAAGAAAAGAGTAGAGGGAATGAAACCAGGATTGGGATACTGGAGGGAGACTGTGGAGGAAAATTGGAAGAAGAAATGAAGAAAATGAGCACTGAGATTGAAAATCAGATGAGTTTGGCATTGGATGAAATGAAGAAAACTTTGATGGGAAAGTTTGAAAACATGAAACTAGAAAAGGAAGAGATCAGAGCTACTATAGAAAAAGTGAAGTCAAGGATGGATAGAATGGATGGGGAGGCAATGGAGAGGATGAGGAAAACAAAGAGAGAAGTAGAAATGGAAATGGAGGACAGACTGAAAAAAAATGGAAAGAGAATTCAATGAGAAACAGAAAGCAGAAATGGAGGGCATGAAGGGGGACATGGAAAATGTGAGGAAACTTGGAGAGAAAATAGGAGAGGGAGACAACAAAGAAAGAATGAGACAGATGGAGAAGATGAAAAAGGAGATCGTAATGGAAGGGATGAATGAGATAAAAAAGAAAAGCGCACAGGAAGGAAAACAAGTTGAAGCTATGTGTACGAAAATTGAAGATATGGAAAGAGAGAGACGAAAGAAAAACCTTATCACATTCAACCTGATAGAATCGGAAAAGGAGGAAGCAGAGCAAAGGCACGGTGAGGATTTGAAGATGTGTGGAGAGATTTTCTCGGAGGAGATGGGTATGCTGGACATGAGAGTGGAAAAGCTGATAAGAATTGGAAAGAAGAATGAAAACAATAGACCACTGCTTTTGATACTCGGAAGTGAGGAGAAGAAAAAATGGGCCTTAAGTAATGCAAAGAAAATGAGAAATTCAGAGAAATTTGAAAGGGTTTACCTGGCGAGAGACATGACAGAGGAGGAAAGGAGAAAAGATAGACAACTGAGAGAGGAATTGAGAGATCGGAGGCAAAGAGAGGGAGAATCTAGTTTTATAATCAGGCGAGGAAAAATTATAAAGATTGATAGGAGAGAGCAAGACCAGGGAAATGGAGGAGAATCACAGGAGCCAACAGGTGGAAACGGAGGAGGATCAGACCAAAGGCAGAATGTGACAGATGGTGGAAAAAGACGAGGAGTGGTGTGGAGGAGAGGTGCAGTTGGGGGTGGAAGCAGAGGAAGAGCAGACTAGAGGGAGAGTGTGACAGAAGGTGGAAATTTTCGAAGAGAGGAGACGGGGAAGAGAGGAGAGGTACGAGAGGGGAGTTCAAGGCTAGAATAATGAATATACAGTGATTAACAAATGAGAAGTACACAGAAGTATATGGATTATTGGAAGAGAGAACAGTCGTATGCCTTACAGAGACACAGAAAAAAGTTGATAACATCAGAGTGGGGCAACAAGTGGAGGTGATAAGCAGTATGAGGAAGATGGAGGAGAAGAAGGGAGGAGGCATAATGGTCATGTACGAGGAAAATAGTGGTATATTTTTGGAGAAGATGGAGGAAGAGTATGCTGACTGCATGGTGATGGCAGGAAGGATGGGAAAAGAGAAGATAAATCTTGTAATAGTATATTTGGGAACTGGAAGTGAGAGAGCGGTGTTACAGAAGAACAGAGAGATGCTACAGTACATTAAAGGGAAGGTGGAGGATGCAGATGGAAGAAAAGAGATGATACTGGTGGTGGGGGACTTCAACGGGCATCTGAGATACGTAGGATACCAACGGGAAAATGAAAATGGAAAGGAGATCAATAGATTTATGGAGGAGACGGGACTGCTTCTGATGAATATAGATGAGAAATGCAATGGAGTGAACACATGGGAGCGAGGAGAGAGCAAGAGTGTAATAGACCTGGTGATGATAAATGAGATGGCGTATGGTAAAGTGAAGAAAATGAATATAGATAGTAACAGAGATGTGATAGATGTATCAGACCACTGCCTGATTGAGGTGGTGATTGATATGGAAAGAGATGGCGGGAAAAAGAACTCTGGGTGGAAGGAGATAACATATTATAGCACAAAAGAAGAAAAAATGAGAAGATATTTAGAGAGAATGGAAGAAGAAATGGAAAGAGGAGAGGCAGTGTCAATGAGGGATATAAATGAGGCAATAAAGAGAGTCGCGGAGGAGGTGCTGAAAACTAGTTGCAGGAGGAGGGTGGATGACGAGGGTAGAGAAGAACCGCCGTGGATGTGTAATAAGATCAGGAGAGAAATAGCAAAGAGAAGAAGACTAAACAAAGCACACAGAAATGGAGAGGTGGAGGAGACACGGGAGGCCTGGAGAGCGTACAGAGAACATAAGGAGAAGGTGAAGAGAATGATTAGTGAAGAAATGAGGAAATATGAAAATAGGATAGCAGAGGAGATAAGAGACATGCAGGAAGGAAGGGACCTGTGGAAGATGGTGATAAAGCTAAAAAGAGAGAAAGGTAATGGTGTCATGGCACAAGGGACAGAACAGTAATATAAATATGTTAAAGTTAACTCATTTAGGAAAAATCGTACTATTTCGTCTAGGCCGTACAAGTGGTAGTATCATTTGGTTATGGGAACGTGTATTGCCAAGCGCCACACTTGTGCCGACACAATACTACGATAAAGATAAGAGTTAGGAGTGGCTTTAAATATAAGTGGATAGGAATGAGAACGAGAGACTGCATCTATTAACTATTTATTAACTACCTACTATTACTAACTAATATCCTACCTACCTACTTGATCCTACCTATCTACTTAAACAAATATTAAATATAATAACTCTTTCTATCTTTTCAAAACCAGTGTACGAGATGCATAAGGCACTTTATACTAAATTGCGGAAATTATTAAAGTCCCTTTAACAGATGACTTTATGAACTTATTGACTATTTTTAAATGAATTAATATAGTTTGATTACTGAACAAGCCAACAGTTAAATTGAATGAATATGTAATGGAAGTGATTGGGAAAGGGGAATGGACATGGGTTGGAAAAGGGATTGTGGTATAAAGATGAAAAACACCGGACTGAAAAATAACAGGAGAAATTAACATACAATTAAGATAAACTAATAAACAAATAATAGATAACATAAATAATGAAAGAATACATAAGATAAATACATGAATAAATTACACCAATAGCTACATATAAATTTACCTTGTTTTTGCTGTTTCTATTTTTATTAATATAATCAGTTAGTTGTCTCCAATAGCTAGCATTAGCATCAAATGCAACTTTACTTGATTAGCTATTTTTATGCAAGTATGAACATTAGATTCATCTTATGAAATGATTTGTACTAATCTGTAAGAATCAAGATTTTTAGAAGATTTTTAGTGAGCAGTCATGTGTTACATGCGTGAGTATAAAAATTAGAATGATTGGCGCTTTTTTTTGAATGGACTGTCTTCACTGTCGTTAATGGTTCAAATTCTTATTGGAATGATAGACATACTCTTCAATTAGATCAAGTTATATTAGAGAATATAAATAATGAGTAGCTAAATCATATTGGTATTAGCTACTCAAAACGATTCACTGTAGGAATTTGGGAGATACTCCGCCATAACATAGCTCCCCCTCTAGTTTTGCCAAGGGAAAACTAACTAAACAGTATAACACTAAGAAAGGGCAACATCTCATTTGAGTACAATTAACAGCTACTCTGAATACTAAGTACATTTAATTATAATAGTACTTCAGTACATTAATTTTTAGTAGTAGCTAACTACATTAAGTATCAGCAGCAAGTAGCTACATTAGAATCAGTATTTATACACGCATTTATATATTCAGTAACATGTATAATTATCATATTTATCAAGACTTTGTTTGAAGGCTATCCGTAATGCATTACATTTCAATGATTACATATAAGCAATAGCTTAACATTAACTAGCTACTTTAGATCTTATAGGATATGTCTATATTTAGCACAAACATCCTCTCCATATGGTAGCTGGACTTTCATGTAGTTTGTTACAGCTTCACATCTCTCCATCATGTGGTCCATAGTGAGTCGTTTTGTTGTGAGAAGTAGCCAGGTCTCAGGTCAGTTTCATCTCAGGTCCATTTCATCTCGTCAAGAAGAGGGAGGGTGGGGAGGGGTAGGGGGGGGGGGGGTAGGGGAGGGAGGAAGAGTAAATATGGGTAAGTATGTATTGCTAAACCTTATATTCATATTTTTCATATTACTCTATCTTCAATGAATAGCATCTCATTTAGCTACTTCATCAGTGATAGCTAACTATAGCTACATTTTATTTAAAATTAGTCAGCTAGCTATATCTTATTAAAGAATACCTCACCTTTTAAATTTATTATATTCTCAAGATGCAGAGAGATAATTAGTTGCAAGGATTTCTTTCTATACTTTACTCAATAAATTTATATAAAGAATTATATACTTTCTTATAACTAGCATTTTATCATTTGCTAAAATATTAAAATAATGATTTAATTTAGCATTCATTTAATTCTTTTCATCTAACTATCTGAATAACTAGCTACTATAATTATTTTATAGAACTATCATTTTTTTTTGTAACTATTTAAATCTAAATAACTAGCTATATAATAAGTTCCCAATACCTAACTACATTTTTCCTAGATCATAATCTTAATTTTTTTTTTATGATATCCTCAAAACTAGCTGCCAAATAACTGCACTAAAAGTTTAAATCCCTTCTGGTTGACTCAGAAAGTTTTTCTACATATCTAGATAATTAATTATTAAAGTAATATGTACAAAACAGTTTCTCAGAAAATTCTATTCAATTTTTTTTTCAAGCTTCTGTTTTTCTTTATTAATTTTTTTCTTTTCACAGTTTATCAATTTTTTTTTTAATTTTTATCATTTATTTATTTTTTTTTGTCTTCTCAAATTTTTTTATTATTATTTTTTTTTTTCAAGTTTTTTTTTTTTTTTCAAGTTATACACAAACATGGGAATAGGTTATCTTGAAACAGATAACTTAAATATTTACAATTATAGTATTTATATTCATAAATAACCTAATATAATATATACAATATTCTTACAATTACCATTTATCATTAAATATTTCTGAGTTAAAATTTAAGGTTTATTTTTTTTTTTTATATTCTAATACAGAGGGTTGTACTCTAGGGTAATCTTCCACAGGACCATGTGAACGAGTTTGTCTTTTCATTGGTAAAGCTGTTTGTTTAGGTAACTCTGAAATAAAATCACTAGCTTCATTCAGAATAGCGCTAGTTTCCAAACTTGCAACAGTAGAATCTATGGTATTTCTTGTTTGTCTATATTCCCAGATCCTTTGTCTAAAGTCCAATGATCTGCGTCGACATTTGTTTATATTTTCTCTGCTCTGTTCAATAATGCACTTGATGTCTTGTATCAATGGAGAAGATTCATTTGGCTTACCTAAACCTGCTGAAGAAATATCCAAACCACAATTGTTCACAGATGGTTCATTATTTTCAATAATCTCTTCATTTTTCTCCTTATTGACATCTAACTTTGAACTGCATATAGTTTTATCATGAATCTTTTTCATAGTTTCAATCATAGAATCTCTTAGTTGTAAGAACAAAACTTCAGATGCACTAATTAATTCCTCATTTATGTCTACAGTTTGTTCCATATAATTTATTATAGAAGTCAAATCACAGTCCATTTGATTCACAGTAACTTTGTCTGATCTTACTGAATTATTAGGTGTTGAATGAAGAAAACCTCCATAATTAACAGACTCTGAACAGTGAAACTGCTCAAGATCTTTGCTTTTCTTTCTCTCATTAGTTTTGTTGGCAAAGATAGCTACAGTTCTAAGTGTTGTATCAACCTTTTTGTCTTTCTTTTTACATTCAGTCCATTTGACCTCATCCCTATTTTCTATTTCTGAATTTGAAACCTTATTTCTAGAAATTCTGGAAAACACTTCTTTGTCCTTCCTGTACACATAGCTATTTTCTTTCAAATCATCTTTTACAGTTTTGGAATCACTTTCATTATCCGATGAAAATATGCACATGAACTGAAGTTGTTCACTTTCATCAGATTGTTCAGTGTCTTCCTTATCCTTATTACCAGCCTTGGCATCCTCAGAAATATATTTCTGCATATTTCTAGGAAGAACTTTCCATGGTCTCAATTTAGAGTGATGCACTTTGAATGTTTTACTCTCTTCATTTAGGTCCTCAAGAAGATAGCTAACACCATTAGAAAAGACTTCCTTTACAATGTATGGTCCTTCATATTTCATTTTCATCTTATTGGAAACAAGGTTGCCTATCAAATTCACTTTTTTCAGTACTAGCTGATTTAATTTGAAAGGGGCAAAGTTTGGGTGACCTTCTTTCCATAGTTTCTTGACATCATTGCACAGTGGTATAGTAGATACATTCTGATAAGCGTGAGACATAATAAAGTCTGAAGGAGAGGATCTAATCTGTGAATGGTAAGTGTTATTGTAGGTTATGACAGCAGAAGGTAATTCATCAACCCATTTTTCAGGAGATGAACACATTGAAGTCAAAATGTTCTTTATAGTTTGATTGGCTCTTTCTACAGCACCATTTCCTCTAGGGTTGTATGGAGATGAATAAATGTGCTTGATGCCAACCTTTTTCAACATATTTTCCGTTTCTGCTGCAATGAATTCTTTTCCATTATCAGTCAAAATACTCTGTGGAACTCTGGGTAGATGTGGGATAATTTCATGATACAGGGCATTACTAACCGTAAATGCTGATTTGTTTTTCAAAGGAGCCACTGTTAACCATTTAGAGAAATGATCCACCATCACCAGAATTACATTGTAACCTTTAGATGTTCTAGGCAAAAGCATCAAGTCTACCGCTATCATCTGAAATGGTTCTTTTGACTGAATTTTGGTGACTGGAGGTGACTGATGTTGAGCATATCTTTTGAATTTCTGACAGTGTGCACAACAATTGCAAATAGTGGCACAAACCTTATTTAAAGCAGGGTGCCAGAATTCCTTGCTTATCAAGTCTATCAATTTACCTCTACCAGCATGAGCTAAGCGACGATGAACATTTGATGCCAAATCAACCAAAAACGGAAAAGATACTACTGTTTGCATTTTATCACCTCTCCCTCTCACTAATACTCTATTGTTTATCATAAACTCCTTGGAATATTTCTTGAATTGTTTCAAATGATTTGATTTCCATGAAGCATCTTGTATATCTTTCAGTATTTTATTTTTCAAATCTTTTATTGCATGATTGCTTGATTGCATTATTTCCAATTCCTGCGGATCAACACTAAATTTAATATTATCTTTGTTGTCTTCTTCAGAGTCTTCCTGCACTTCAATATCAGTTATTGCATACAAATGTACTATCTTTTCATTTTCCTTTTTGTACATTGGTTCTCTCAATTGTATACAAATACCTTCAACAGTTTTTAAAGAACCATTCTGGAAGCTCAATGATAAATTGTTATCCTGCAAGAAATTTATTCCCAAAATTGCACAGCATGATAATGTTGATCTGTGTACAATGGCAAAGGGAAAAGGTTTGAATATATTATTATCAATTTCAACAACCAAGTGCACAATACCCTTTACTTCTGTAGTGCTACCTCCAATACCTGTAAGAACCTCTCTAGGAGCTTCTTCAATTATTTCTTGATCAGTTTTAATGTTGCACCAAGTATCTTCATCAATAATGCTAACTTGTGCACCTGTGTCCACAAGTGCACAAAGATATTTATCATTATATTGCAATTTTAAATGAGTCGACATGCTCGAATGACCACAATCAAACTCATTTTTTGTTATGGTAAACAAAGGTTCAATATCATAGTCTTCACAGATGTCCTCATTTTTCTCATTTAACTGTTCAGTAGTCAGTACACTGTTTATATGTTTCTGACTTACTGTAGCTAGCTCCTTCTTTTTCGGATAGAGAGGATCATAATGTATACCAGATTTGCATAGTAAATGTATTATAGCCTTGTCATTATTAGAATCAATTTCATTAACATAAACAACAGGTACATTTATTTCATGATAAACTCTAATTTCAATATCATACAGCTTAGATGCTGCCAGAAAAATATCCGGAGTTAGAACTTGTCCTTGGTTTAGCATGATTTTTATTCTTCTTTTGGAGTTTTTATTCACATCTATCTTATACAATTTCAGATTATCTAATAACTCATTTACCAATATTTGTCTTAATTCATGATGGCTTTCAGGTATTCTGTCTTCTTCAATAGTGTCTTTCATAGCTAAGTATAATGATTCTATCATTGCATCACCTCCTCCATCTACTTTCTGTAATATCCTTAAGTTCCTAGGAATAGTTGTTTTCTCTTCTTGCCCAATATCTTTAGGACTATCTAATCGTGAAAGAAAATCTGCTGCCTCATTTAAATTGCCAGGAATATATCTAATAACAAAGTCATATTCAGACAGTTCTTCAAAAGTTCTTTGCATACGAGAGTTGTGAGGAGACATGTTATTCATATAGATTAATGGCTTATGGTCTGTGTAAAGGATAAAATTTACACCATATATGAAGGGTCTGAATATCTGTACTCCCCAGCGTATGGCAGTCAACTCTCGCTCAGTAGTAGAATACCGGCTCTGGGTCTGCGAAAAAGTCATAGAAGCATATCCAATATCAGTTATTTTTCCATCCTGGCATTGTCTCAAACAAGCACCAGAACCTGTACTTGAAGCATCAACATATAATTCCAGCTTTGCTGCTCCCTCACTGTAATCAGGGTAAGAAAGTTGAACTTCTTTCTCAACTTCCTCTTTTAATCTGTTAAAAGCATATAATTTCTTTCCATTCCACTCGATCTTGGCTCTTTTATGTCCACCAGTCATTTCTGATAAGGGCTTACTTATTTCTGAACAATGAGGGATAAATTTTCTTTGGAAATTTATCAATCCCAGAAATTTCCTTAATTCAGTAACTGTTTTTGGAGGTGTACAATCTTTTACTTTTTGAATATACTCAGGTGACTTTCTTATTCCTTTTTTACTCATGATGTGTCCCAAAAAGGTAATCTCTTCTTTAAAAAATTCACATTTGGCTACTTTAATTTTCATATTGTACTTTGCCAATGTCTGAAGAACCTTTCCAACTAAATTCAAATGCTCTTCAAAGGTAGAAGACATAACAAGGATATCATCAATGTAAACCACAATATTATCAGATATCGGGTTCAGAGTCTCTTGCATTGATTTTTGGAAAGCGATACCAGAGTTTTTCAAACCAAATGAGAGCCTTTTGAATTGAAAATGGTTTTTGGATGTACAAAAAGCAGTGTATTTCCTACTTTCCTCATCAATCTCTATTTGGTAGTACCCTCTAACTAAATCAATCTTTGTAAAGTACTTGACACTGTTGGCCCTATACAGACAATTAGTCATATTTGGCATTGGAAAGGATTGGGTCTTCGTAACATTATTTACCTTGCGATAGTCAATACAAAGCCGTAAGCTGCCATCAGGTTTACGTACTGGAACACAAGGTGAAGCCCAAGAAGAATCTGAATATTCAATAATGTCATTTGCAAGAAGCTCTTGACATTGATTTTCTATCTCTTTATTTATAGGTTCTGAAAAACTTCTTGGTTTTTGCCAAATGGGTGTACTATCAGTGATCTCAATATGATGTGAAGGAACCCTTGCTTTGCCAATGTCATTATCACCAGTACTCAAAGCATTATTTGCATTCATTAACATATTATACACATCCTTTGTATTAGACTCACTCATTGAAGGATTTTCCAATTTCACCTGTTCTTTCAGTTTATCCATGCTCCACTTTTCATCAAGCTCATCTTCTTCTGTAGTAATTAGTGTACTCAGAGTTCCTATCTTTTCACCAGCTTTGAATTTTTGTTTATTATTAGACAAATTTTTGACAAGAACACTGTTTTCCTCTTTTATGTCAACTACACCACACATTATATCAAGTTTATCACTGCAATGATTTCCTTCAAAAAAGTATTGCTCATTTCCAAGCATTATTTTAGATTTATCCATAATGTTATTTTTAAGAGGTATGAATGCAGTGCTTCTCTTTTCAATAGATATGTCATTGACAGCATAAACACTAACATTCTCATGTCTTTCAGATACAATTCTATTATTAATATCCAATTTCAAATGTAATATTGCCTTATCCTTATCAGTTAATCTTATGGTTCTTTTAGCCACATTAATGAGAGCATTGGTCTTTTTGAAAAAATCTAATCCAAGAATCATCTGATATTTAAAAGAAGAATCATTCAGAATATAAAATTTATGATTAATTTCATGTCCCAATATCTTTAAATGTAATGAAATACTCCCAATAGTTTCCAATGTCTTCTCACCATAGCCAATAACAGTTCTCTTGTCTTCAATATCTACAAATGAATTAAGCTCTTCTATCATTGACTTATTTACAAATGACAAAGTAGAACCACTATCAATCAAGGCAGATGAACATTTATCATTAAAATTCACATCAATAAATAATAACTTAGCAACTTGCAGAGAGCATATGGAACTAATATTGCTGTAACCTGAACTTTTATTTCCAATATCATCTCCACATTTTTGATTTAGTTCTTTATTTCTGATTTCAGTCACTTGTGCATCCGAGGAATCATTAACAACTTCCCCTAACCTTTCCTCGGCAATTTTAGGGGATATCAGTTTAAATTTTCATTTTTCAGAAAACTATCATTATTTTGATGAGTATCCTCACCATACATCCTTTGCTGACTAAAATTCCTCATTTGGAATTTATTATTTCCTCTCTGTGGAGATACAGATTGAAATCTAGGACGAGATTGCCTATTTTGACCATAAAAATCTTCATTCTTCTTTGGACAATCTCTAATGAAATGGTTTCTATCCCCACAAAGAAAGCATGCCCTCAATCTAGTTCTACAATTATTTTTCAAATGACCAAATCTATGACATATTACACATCTCATTGCATTATTAATTGGTGGATGTGCTTGGAATCTTGGTCTGTATTTTTGAAATACCATATTTGGACTTTGGGCATTCCAATTCTGTGACTTTCTAGATCTGTCAAAATTCCATTCATTAGAATATGGAGGTCTGGCATTACTTGTCATCAGGTTATTCCCTCTTGGTTGATATATCCTATTAGAATTATATCTAATTCTTTCTTCATTTTGGTAAGGCTTTCTCTCACATGAAACATCTTTCTGATGATCTTTTGTTCCAGATAGATTGATCACTATTTCCCTTTGATTTTCTTCATCACTGTCTTCATCATCCTTTCTTCCTTTCTGCATATTCACATCTAAATCAAATAACCGAGCACACTTTTGAGCGTTCTTCCATTTCAATTTTTTGTTTTTCATTTTCTGCGACATTATCTGAGAGTTTATTAATTCCCTCATTGGTTTGCATACCGTAGATTTGAATTTATACATCAATGTATTGCTGCTTTCTGCATCATGATTTGGGTATGCCAAACTAAAGATATTTTCTAATCTATTGCTGAAGGCATACATAGATTCTCCAGGCTTACTTTTAGTATTTTCAAATTTATGCTTTGCTCTGATTCTTCTAATATCTTCTTCTTCCCAGTACCATGTAAGAAGTTTCTCTTTTATTTCATAATAATTGTCATCAAATTGATGCATACATTTGAAATTTTCTAGAGTTCTACCTGATAAATGTCTCTCCAATTCACTGATCCATAAATATTTCTTTCCTCTAAATGAATCTTTGCAGTATTCTTCAAATTTTTTCAGATATCTTTCTAAATCATGTCCAGAGTTTTCATCATACTTTTCTAGTTTTGGTACACTTCTGGAATCAAATTTCTTGAGCAATCTCACAAGCATCTCTTTATCATCACCCATGTCTATGTCTGAAGACTCTGAACTATATTCATATCTGAATTTCTTTTTAGTCTTGCGAGATCTTGTTTTTGTACTTTCTTTTTCATCACTACTCGTCTCATCATTTTGCTCATCTGTTGATTCAAATTTAATCTCTGATTTCATTTTTCTAGTTACATTTTTAGATTTCTTATCATTTTCATCATTAGATTTATCATCCAATTTTTCATCATTCTTTGGTTTGTTTGCTTTCTTATTCATAAATTTAGTTTTAACACCAGAATCAGATTTGTTTTCTTTTAATTCAGTATTACACTTTTTCTTGTTGTAAACAGTCAAAGCTTCATTTAATTTGTTGATGTTTTGTTGGCTAGCAGCAGAAAGTCCATAATTTCCTCTTTCAGAAATTTCATTAAGAAAAGTCTCAACAAATTTGCAGTTATTTGCTAACAAATTAGCTTCCTCGTCACAATCATTGTCTTTATCTATAATATTTACATATATTTGCTTCTCAGACCCAGCAACTCCAGCTTGCTCTTGTTCAAAATTATCATTATCAATAGTATTAAAGGTCCTACCACCAGTTGGTTGATCTGTAACTGGACCCAATGGATACATTCTGTATTTATTTCTCTCTCTTTCCTCTTCTGACAATGACCCCATCATTAATTTGTTAAAGTTTTCCTCTGTTCTCTTTTAATATTTAATTCAAATTGTTACTACTTTATAAGAAACAAACACATCAACAAGATCAATCATCATATCGACAGGCTACACTCTACAGCAGGTCGACAGCTTATATTTTCAAAAACAAGTCCGGCTTGTTTAACATATTGTTTCCAATTTGCAGTTTATCTGGATTATTTGCAAATTATTTACTCACTGCTAAGAGTAAGTTGCTAACAACCAAGAGGTACCTACAATTGAATTGTCTCTATGCTTCTAAAACTATATCTGATTATACCTACTATCTACCACTATCTACTATCTGTTAATCTGACTAAATAACCTAACTAAGTAATAAGTAACGTTCAAACTCTGTGGTCACGGCACCATTTATTATGTCATGGCACAAGGGACAGAACAGTAATATAAATATGTTAAAGTTAACTCATTTAGGAAAAATCGTACTATTTCGTCTAGGCCGTACAAGTGGTAGTATCATTTGGTTATGGGAACGTGTATTGCCAAGCGCCACACTTGTGCCGACACAATACTACGATAAAGATAAGAGTTAGGAGTGGCTTTAAATATAAGTGGATAGGAATGAGAACGAGAGACTGCATCTATTAACTATTTATTAACTACCTACTATTACTAACTAATATCCTACCTACCTACTTGATCCTACCTATCTACTTAAACAAATATTAAATATAATAACTCTTTCTATCTTTTCAAAACCAGTGTACGAGATGCATAAGGCACTTTATACTAAATTGCGGAAATTATTAAAGTCCCTTTAACAGATGACTTTATGAACTTATTGACTATTTTTAAATGAATTAATATAGTTTGATTACTGAACAAGCCAACAGTTAAATTGAATGAATATGTAATGGAAGTGATTGGGAAAGGGGAATGGACATGGGTTGGAAAAGGGATTGTGGTATAAAGATGAAAAACACCGGACTGAAAAATAACAGGAGAAATTAACATACAATTAAGATAAACTAATAAACAAATAATAGATAACATAAATAATGAAAGAATACATAAGATAAATACATGAATAAATTACACCAATAGCTACATATAAATTTACCTTGTTTTTGCTGTTTCTATTTTTATTAATATAATCAGTTAGTTGTCTCCAATAGCTAGCATTAGCATCAAATGCAACTTTACTTGATTAGCTATTTTTATGCAAGTATGAACATTAGATTCATCTTATGAAATGATTTGTACTAATCTGTAAGAATCAAGATTTTTAGAAGATTTTTAGTGAGCAGTCATGTGTTACATGCGTGAGTATAAAAATTAGAATGATTGGCGCTTTTTTTTGAATGGACTGTCTTCACTGTCGTTAATGGTTCAAATTCTTATTGGAATGATAGACATACTCTTCAATTAGATCAAGTTATATTAGAGAATATAAATAATGAGTAGCTAAATCATATTGGTATTAGCTACTCAAAACGATTCACTGTAGGAATTTGGGAGATACTCCGCCATAACAATGGAAATAGAAAACTGAAGCTGTATACAGAAGAAGGAGAGGAACTAGAAGAGGAGAAATATGAAGAGGAAATAAAGCGATTTTGGGACGGAATATATAAAATGCATGATAATAGGATGGAGGATGTATGGAATAAGGAAACGAAAGTAGAATATGAAGAGACACTCAGGAAAACTAGAGAGAGAGAGAAGCTAACCCAGAGGAGATGTGGCTACCCAGACTGGCAAAACCCTACTGGAGTGTAAAAGTGATGGAGATGGTAAAAGAGAGGGAAGATGTGAGGAAGGCATTGGGAAGTCTGAAGAACAGGAAAGCTGGAGGATGTGACGGTCTGAAACCAGAAATGTATAAGGTACTGCAAGGGAGTGACATAAGTGTAGAAGCTTTGAGGAGAGGACTGGAGGGAGTGATATGGGAGGGAGGAGAACCGGAGGAGTGGAAGGAATCAAAGACTGTTATGATACCAAAGACGAGGAGGCCAAAAGTGTCAGAGCTAAGACCCATAGCTCTGACAGATGTATCATACAAGTTGCTGATGAAGATAGTAAAAGAGAAGGTGGAGCGGCATGTGGAGGAGAATGGGATGAGGTGCAAGGAGCAAGCAGGTTTCACGAAAGAGGGAGAGATTCTCGACAACCTAGTGATCTTGCAAGAATGTGTAAGGAGGACGTATAGCAGAGGGGAGGAGCTGGTTGTGGTTGCGGTGGATTTTAAGAAGGCGTATGAATCTGTGAAAAGAGATAAAGTGGTTCGGGTGCTGAAGGAGTTCAAGGTACCTGCAAGTATACTGGACTTGGTAAAGAGGATTTATTGTAGGGATCGAACGAGAATAGCGGTGGGAGATGTAGAGGTGGTTATAGATGTGAAGAGTGGGATAAGGCAAGGAGTTTGAAGATCATTGAAGAAATCAGGAGAAGAGCAGGAGGCATTAGGATGTGTGGAGTGAAGGTGAATAGCTTGTTCTTTGCGGATGATGGACTGTTGTTGGCTGGAGGAGTGGGAGAAGCAAGGGAAATGATAAGAATTATGAAGGAGGTGGCAGGCGAGTTTGTTCTGGAGGTGAACGCTGGAAAAAACAAGTGTTTGCTGTTCAATGTAAGAGATGGAGTTGAGGAGATAGAGGTAATTCAGGTGGTGAAGGAGATAAAGTATTTGGGAGTGAGGGTGGAAGACAGACGTGGACTGTATGAGGGACAGTGGAGGAGGATGATTGAGCAGACAAGAAAGCTGAGCAATATGACATACTCTGTAATTGAGAAGAGCTGCCACAGAGTGAAGATGGGCAAGACTTAATGGAAGTCAGTGGTACTGCCCAGTGTTTTGTTTGGAATGGAGGTGGTGGATCTGAGGGAGGAGGACATCGGGAAGCTGCAGATACAGGAGAGTGGAACAATGAGACGAATATTGGGTGCACCTAGATATGCAACCATTGCTGGAATGAGAGGTGAAATAGAGATATGAACGATGAAGAGTAGAGTTGTGAGAGGAATTGGCTACAGTACCTGAGGAGGAATTAAGATGCAAGGAAGGAGTGAGTTGGTGAAGAGGGTGATCGGAGATATGAGAGTAAGTCGAGCAGGATGGAGGAAGAGAACTGAAAAATAGTTAGAGTGGGCACATATTGAGGTGGATGAGGTGATGATGATGAGCGCGGGAGAATTGAGGAGGAGAGTCGCGGAGAGAGTGGAAGTAGAATGGAGGGCGGAGATGGAGGAGAAGAGCACGCTGTGGCTACATCGAAGATGCAAGACTGAGATGAGGGAGGAGGATTGTGAAGGAGGAGAGGGTTCAAGATTGGGGTTCGGTGCGAGGACGAACTGTCTGTGGCTGGGAGACAGGAGGAGAGTGGAGGAGGAGAGGATGTGTCAGATGTGTGGAATGGGAGAGGTGGAAGACCTGAAATATTTTCTGATGGAGTGTGAAGCTTTGGAGATGGAGAGAGTGGAGGCAGTTGAGCTGCAGAGACCGAGGGTTGAGAGAGAGGAGGAAGTCATGAAGGTGATTTTGTTTGAGGAGGACGAGAGGCAGAGAAAGATCACTGTTTTAGTGAGCATGTGGAGTAGGATAGCAAGAATGGAGAGAGCAAGAGTGGAGGAAGCAGTATAGGATGATGAGCTGGAGCTGCAGAATAGGCAATCCTACACACAACTGATGATGATGAGGCTAGATACATAAAACCAGGATATGGAAGATTCGGAAAAAAAACTTAAAAGTTATGATCTGTGTAACGTTGTGAGATATGAAGAGAACAATTAAAGTTTTGATTAAAACGGCGATGTGTCGTAATTATAACGTGAGAAAAGTTGAAAAATTACTCTTGACCTTGAACATATTCCATCATTTAGGTAATTTTACCTTTCGTTATCAGTAGCAGAAAACCGGTGTTTTGGCAGGAACAAAATATTGTTAATCTATAGAAGAATATAGAAAAAGAGACTATACTTGGCATTTAGCAAGAGACACTAAATTAAAAATTCTATATACCCATGTAAGTATCTAACTCAGTGCCCATCGTTTGGTCTTGAATAACCCCAAGCAAAATAGATAGTATGGCTTATAAACTTAAAGTCTTAAACTAGGACTTGGTTCAAGCGGGTAAATTGCGGCACATGCCACACTAACTAACTGCGGGCCCTCTTGAGACCCAGTCTGAAAAGTAGAGCAGGATTTATGGATTAATGATTAATCCTGCGCCCAAGTCCTAATTAATTCCTATGTTCCCATGTTATTTGCTGCGCCCAAATCCCAATTTCTGTACAAAATCCTGGGTCTGAGAGACTGAGGAGAGATTCTTTTCACTTTCAGACTGGCTTGAGACTTCAGAGGGCCGCAATTAAAAATTAAAGTGCCGCAATTTACCTGCGTGGCCCTATTAAACTATTAAACCAGTGTGCAGAATAAGGGAGATATTTGGGATATTCTCTCCGAACAATTTTGAATTAATTACTATGTTTACATTAATTTTGCAACGAACACTTCTGAATTAATCCCTATATTTACATTAATTTTGCTACAAACAGAATAAGAGATCTCTACGAACACTTTACCAGTTTCAGACCACTGGCTAATAAACTTCAAAAAAACTCCATTTTTTATTTGCCTCCCACTCTCAGGCTCTCCACACTCCACTCTCCTTGTTACAGAGTATTTCAGTTAAAGCCAATTAATTCAATCTAATTGGCTTAGATTTCAAAATGTCAAAACTCAGATATGTCTAATTGACTTAAATGTTTTAATTAATTCCTATGTTGAATGTTCCCCCATGTTTCAACTTTCATAAATTTATGGTATGCATAGTGCGTACCTATATAATTTTATTAGTATCAACTTATCAAGTATGGACAAAGTCGCCACTCGACACTCGCCAGTAAACTGGCAACTTTTGAGGGGTGAAACCAGACTGGAGGAACTGGTAAACTGTTCTCCAAGAAATTCTCTATTTTAGCTTCTGTTCTCAGTAAAATACATGTAAATATAGGAGGAAATTAAGGATTGTTCACAGAAAATGTTGAAAATGTCCCATATTCTGCAGACTGGGGGTGAAAGAAGTTGAGAAACCTTTAAGTAACCAGTAAAGCTTCTAAAGCACTATTTAATAGCTTCAAGAGATAGGGTGTTTGTGCCAGTAATCGGTCACTTAAGGATAAATTACAAGCAAATACCAATAAAAATTCGCATATAAACGCTACTGATGCGATGTAACTATCACTAGAAAGCTGTAATTTTTATCTTTCCAATCATATTACACGCAAGCACATTATGCTATTACTTTTGCAATTAAAAGAGAAAATGTCCCATTAGTCTTAAATGCTAGCAATATCTATGATTGGTCACTTCCAATTCTATTATCGTCAGGTGGCCAATCATAAGGAACTAATGTTCGTCAAACTTGTTGAATAGTTACTGATTAATATAATGGTATAATTCATCTCCTGCTTCTAATTACTAGTAATAGATTTAGTCATACCTAATATCTATATAATCAACATGTATTTTTTTTATTAATGTATCTCCCACTGAACTAACAAAGATATAATACTATCTTTGGTACTAAATAATAGTAAGTAATATGTTATATTATTATTACCTACCCATTGAAAATAATATTTCCATTGAAAATAATATTCTGGCAAAGTCGGTGGATTTTTAGCTATTTATTCCTATGTTACCATTTATTTTCGGTGGAAAAATTGGGAAAATGTTGGTGGATCAGCCAAATTACTGGAAATTTATGGTGGATTTTTTCAGCTTTTTCAAAAAGTCAGTGGAATTTTGTGCACCAAATACAGACTGGCCTACCCATACACACAATCAAACACTTTGTCAATGGTTAAACATACGTTAGATTTAGTGTTGTCATTTCAATCAAAAGTTGGAACCTGTTAAACATTATTGACCTGAAGCTCCTACAACTGCTATCTTCTACATGCAACAGGAATTAATTCCCCACTTTAAGAATCAACGACTACTTTAAATCATAAGGTTTATCATATATTTGATTCGTCTGCCAAGTATTCATTGATTATATTCAGATGTTTTAAAATTGACAATCAATGCTTAATTTAATAATTACCTTAGCATTGATAGGTATTCAGTAATATTTATTAATTTAGTTATCCAGCCAGCAGCCTCTAGTATACGTTTTCTTTGGTTAGATTAGTTCTGAAGAAAGGGGTAACTATTTTAAATAAAAGCAAGGTGTAATTGTCATGCATTTCATGTCTATTTAGTTGCAGATATCTTAGCCTTATTATAATGCTAACTATAAGTCTATAACACATTTTATTTACTGATAAAAATTATTTTGAAATTGCTGTACCTCTTTAGATTTTCATTGAAATGGTTCTAAAGGTTCCTAAGTAATTTTCGGCCCCTAAATAACTGTTGCTTTGTTTAAGTTTAAACGGGCCATAATTCGGATGTCCCATTTTAAAAGTAAATGCCGTTACATATGCCCTCTACATTCCCTCTGGTTTGCCTTCTTCCACTAATGTGATGTAGATTCAACCATTCTTTGTTGCTATCAGCCTATCAATGATGTCACAACCTGGAGTGGAAGTCCTGTTTTCAGTTGATTCTAAATCCTTCTGATTGAATTTTACGTATTTTGGTTATTGACAAACGCCATATATAATTCACACGTGACACTATACAAGTGGATATTATTATGTAAAATATCTATATATTTGACGTTAAAGTATAATTATACCTTGTTATCATATGTAGGTAATAACGTATTTTCTTCGGAGAATATACAAGCATAACTATCTCAAATTTATTCATTAATGTTATCGGTCAATGTAACGATCTAAATTTATGAGTAAAAATAGCAGTTTGTTATCGGCCGCATTACGGGAAGTTTTTCCAGTAATCGTCAGGGTGGACGGATGGATTCTTTGTTTAATCGGCCAGTCTGTCCGAATATTGAAATTAGATATTCTGCCAATCTAGTGATCGGACTACCACTTGAAATAAAAAGTAAGTATTTGTTTGTTTAGATTTTAAAATACACTGATAAATCGTAAAATATGCATATAGAAAAACATACATCTGGTACATTAAAAGCTACTGAAACACACTCAGGAGTTTCAAAGAGGAACCGTTCTCATACGAAAAATACAACAAACTGACCGATAACTCAACTTTCCGACAATGATTGGAAGCTACCTGTTAATATGTGTGGTGAAATGATTAGAAAGGGTTACTTATGAAATATAATAGTTAGTTCTTCAATAATTTAGTTTGCACGACCCTAATGCTTAATATAATATATTGAAATTTTTACTTAATGTGTCTGCTATTCCGATTACTAGAGGTATGCCGATTACTGGCACAATAACCCTACACTGTCATACACATGCATCAGACCCAGTTTTTATTTGGTGCATTGAACTCCTCTGACTTTTTCAAAAATATGAGAAATAGCCCATGTTTTAAAGTGTGGCAGGAAAGTTGCCAGTTAAGACTGTTAAGTGAGAAAATGGATCTAGGTTGCCACATTTAAAGGATAAATTTGGCTTCCTAGTGAAGATTTCACACTTGGAAACATCCTTATGCTTCATGCCTGATGCATGTGTATCTCTTGAGACTATTTTAGGAGTGATTTACTTGTTATTTACAGGATTTCCAACTTATTTAACCCCTCAAAAGTTGCCAATATACTGGCGACTTTGTCCATACTTTAAAATATGGGAAATAGCTGCCATCATTTTTCATCAATTTGTCTAGTCCTCCAACATTTTTCCAGTTTCTCCAAAAATTAATTGTAATATAGGAATTAATAGCTAAATATCCTCAGACATTGCAGGAATTTTTTTATTAGAGAAATTGAATATCTCCCGACATATCATTGGAATTTACCACCAAATACAATCTGGCATCAGACAAGAAATACAGAGATTTTCCAGTCTGCAGAAACTGTTAAATTTTTTGTAGAAATCTCTTATTTTGTAATTTCTGGTTGTAGCAAAATTAATGTATATGTCACGCGCGTTTGAGTGATAGGCAATATCGACCGATTTTGCTGCGCAATCTGTTGATCAATAGTTTGCGCAGCCATCGATCGATAGCGCAACCATCGATCGATTTCTGCGCGTTCGAATGATATGATTTTTTTTAGTTTGTACATCAAATTGGCACATTTGATCGCGTATATCAATCAATAGTGCAACTATCGATCAATTTTTGCACGTTTGAATGATAAAGGAAAATCCATATCATTCTAACACACAACAATTGACTGATGGTTTCTCTATTAAATGTAACAATTAGATGCATAAACTAACAAAACCATATTATTCAAACGTGCAACAATCGACTGATGGCTGACTTATTAAATATAAAAAAAGTATTCAAAAGTATTTTTCCAGTGTTTGAGGCCCTGAAATGTCCCCTTGTTAGAGGTAATTGTAGAAAGGTTTGGTGATTATGTTTTAATGTTTTCATCAATTATCCTTATGATATTCAAAGGGGCTTCAAACAATGAAGATAATAAGATAGAGCTTTGAAATTTTGGTCAGATATTCTCAATGGGTTATTATTACGATATTAATCTATCTTGAATTTTAAGAACAATAAATATAATTTTTGTATTTTTTTTTAAATAATATGCTATTTTTTCGTATTTTCAAAAGACTTAGGAAGAAATTGACCTAGGGGTCTGAAAGTTTGCACAAGTCGTTTTTATGCAGTTCCACAACTTTCCCCCCCTAACGTGAAACCCAACTATAAAGAGTTGAAAAAAACGCTCCACCCTAATAACCACTGACCAGTTTGAAAAAAAAAAAAAAATCTGGTCTCTTTTGATGGAAAAGATTCAAACTCAACGGGAAATCAAACTCAACAGCAGTAGCTATAGGTAGTATCAAATTTTGGTTTCATATTTCAATAGATTTATCAATATTAATAATCAATAAGATAGATAGCTGAGATAGAAAGATGGTATCCAACATACAACTATTGGTCATAAAATTCATTGTCAGGTCCAGGTTTTCCACCCTTCTCCTGATAAAACCTTCAACGTTGAGTTTAAATAACCTCATAATAAATCTGGTCTCTATTTGGTGCACAAAATCGGAAAATGAACCCCACTGACTTTTTCAAAAAGCTGAAAAAATCCACCAACATTTCCAGGGACCATCTGGTGTAATTTTGCTTCACTGTATTATATGGAACAGTTTTCCAAGACTCTTTGAGACAAATTTGATCACCAATTTTAGAAGTTTATGACAGGGGTGACCAAAATATGGAGAATTTAGAGCCGCATTGAAAAGTACAGAGAGCTGCAACAAATATAAATATTATAATCATTCAATTTGTACCGTATACTGAATACAAGTTTTTACATTTTCCATTTTTAATTATTTTTAAGAAATTATTTTTAATTTCAGGTTTATTCGTGCTTCAAGAAGATTGTCCTCAATGACGTACATTGTACCTTACGTGCTTTGAGTACAATGAGTACACTTCATTTAATTAGGTGTAATTCGATATGATTCAGTATGATACGATATGATTAAGTAGGTGTAATTCGATATGATTAGGTGTAATTCGATATGATTAGGTGTAATTCGATATAATTAGGTGTAATTAAATATGATTAGGTGTAATTTGATATGATTAGGTAGGTGTAATTCGATATGATTAGGTAGGTGTAATTCGATATGATTAGGTGTAATTCAATTTAATTTGATGTTATTAGGTGTAATTTGGTATAAAATAAAATTCGGTATAAAATTTTCATCTTGGTATTTTCTTTTGTTGCTCGAGTTATTTAATTCGTTGTTCATTATTAAGGGCTGAATTTAAAAGTAGAAAATGATGAGTTATTTTGATATCGTTTATATGCTTTAATTGTAAATACTGTATCATAGTTACAGCACTTATTACTTTGAATTACAGGAGCCGCATGCGGCTTCAAAGCCACAGTCTTTTTTATAGAGCCGCATGCGGCTCCAGAGCCTCGCTTTGGCTACCCTGGTTTATGATCTCTGAGGGAGATTTTGAATTAATTCCTATGTTAACATTAATTTAGCTGAGAGAGATTTTGAATCTGTTGCTGATAGTCAGAGAATAACTATCTTGAATTAAAATCTTGGAGAGTCAGGAGACACTGTCTCGGACACATTATGTAGAGGTGAAATTTTGGGGGCGGTCCGGTTAAAGGTCAAGGTTATTTATAACTCAAAAAGTTTCCAACCAAAAGCCCGAAATTTGATAGGATGATTGGCCAATATCCAAGAACGATTTGGTAAATTTTTGAGAGTGATGGGTCTAAGGTCAAGGTCATTTATAACTCAGAGCAAATTATTGGATGGTCAAGGTTATATACAGAGGCGAATGTATGCACTCTATGAGTGCATGCCATCTAATTTTTCTATTTTGATTTTTGCCAACAATAAAATGGCTAAATTATAACTAAGCAATTGATAGCTATGATACCTGCCACTTTTTTTATTTAATTACCAATATTTAATAAAACAACAGAAGGGGAACTGGGAAGTATATTGAGCCAGAATCATGCACTTACTCCAGTTCTTCACTTCTTAGGATTTCATTAGGAAATGCTTGAATGAACATGTAAAGATATCTCTGAAGAGAGAGCCATAAAAAAAATGGAAACCAAAGAACAATAGCTGTATTCTTTGCTATGAGACTGTATTAGAGTACCTTATCCGTTTCCTTGACCATCGTCACCAAATATTTTATAGTAGTTTTCCTTCTTGACTGCTTCTTCAAATTATTTAAAAATTATTTTCCTTTGATGTCAGAATATTTAATTTATTTTTGAATTTCAGATTCACAATGGGTGTCCTCACAGCTGCAGTGATAGTGTTGGTCAGTGTAGAAGTTGGTTACTTCATCAGAATGACGGTGTGGATGATTGGCAGTAAATTGCGGTCCAGTATCAATCCTCTAGATTCTTCTCGCATTTATGGTATGTAGCTATTCAA
Source organism: Caprella mutica (assembly GCA_947561585.1). Taxonomy (NCBI): domain Eukaryota; kingdom Metazoa; phylum Arthropoda; class Malacostraca; order Amphipoda; family Caprellidae; genus Caprella; species Caprella mutica. The sequence goes on from CANNZV010000251.1 coordinate 394,892, forward strand.
TTAAAAGCCTAGTACAATATTTTATACTTTACCTGAAAAGTTATTTGAGAACATAATAGCTTCTCTGGGCTCTATCCTGAAGCTGTCTGTGTTGAATAGATGAGAAAGTGTGTGGCATCCCTTGTGTCTCAAACTGCTGTAATTTGGATTAACAATTTTATTTCATAATTTTCTTTTTTTAATGCTACTTGTACTTTTAGAGGATAGTGATAGTTATTTTTTCCAACTAGGGTTATGCTTTTTCTAGGATCTTAGAATTTAGTGTAAAGTAGGTTTCATTTACTATCACCACTTCATCTTTCATCTGTGAATGCACTCACGGCGCTTGTGTCCCTTTCTAGTGACATTCCTTGGTAAGTGACTGCATTCACAGAGTAGCTTTCCTGCATTCATGAGCTTGTCACTGACTGTTGGTAGGATATTTTCAGCAGTATGGCCCTTGATTCTGAAGCAGATGCTAAACCTCTACCAATTAATCACAGGGTGACCCAGCTAAGTGTGGCTGTTATAAGTTAAGGGTTTTCACTTTTCTGCTTTATGAAGGCTAATAAAAGAAAGGAAATCAAATGAAAGAAATATGCATTGTATTTAAGAACATGCAAGAGTTTTTCAATATCCTTCTTTGTCTCTTCCTCTATTGGAGACGAAGGTTAATCCAATCACTTGCTGCACACCTATTTATAGCATCATTTTCCATTCAAGATTTAGTCAGTTCATATTTCAGGACAACCTCACTTTAATGGAAAATATCGCACATTGTCACCCCCAAGTTGGACCATGTGCTATTTCCCTTAAAGTGTGGTTATTCTGAAGTAAAAATTTACCACATCTGGGCTAGAAATTGATGCTGCAATTGTGATCAGCTGATCCCTCATCTTGGCTGGGGTTTCTATGAGAAAAGAGAATATATTGAATAACTTAACCAAATGATATCAAATATATAGTTAGCTACAATGCATTTTTCTTTCATTTGATTCACGATTTTTATTGGTCGGCCTTCACTTCATATAATTGAAAACCCTTAACTTTCCTCTGTCCACACTTGGCTGGGCCAATTTGTAATAGATTTTTAAAGCCTAATTTTATCATATAATTTCGCTAACCAGCAGTGAAAAAGTTCACTGTCAAAAGTTAGTTTGGATAATATTTAATTTATCAACCAAATATAGACCAACTCCATCAGGCAACAAAAGTTACTCTTAATCTATTTTCATTAACCCTAATTTCTTAGTGTTTTATTATATTAAGATTCAAAATACCAAGAATGTGTCCAAATAATGGTTACCTATCTATTAGTTAATGTTATAAAATCTACTACAAACAATTGCACTGGTAAGTTCTTTATGAGTAGTTTGAGTGTTATTATCTCTCTTTTCCTGATGTTTTAGGAATAGTCACCACAAGGGATGTTGACTTCATGCTTAATCACCTCAACAATTCTCGTTACTTGCGTGCAATGGATTTTGGTCGTCTTGAGCACATGTCAAGATCAACGCTTGGCTCAACTCTGCTGAGATCCAAAAGTTCTGCTGTCGTTGGCTCCTCTGTGATAAGATACAGACGACCTGTTTACATTTTCATGCCCTACTGCATTCACTCCGAGGTACCTATTATCTGCTATCTTATTTAGCAATTTCTTGCTAATTATTATGTATTTGTGTCATGTTAATGGAATAATAATTGCAGATCACTTCTGTTCTGCTTATATCTTGTAATGGTCATTGTCAAATGATGAACCAGCACCTAGATGTTAAATGTTCTAGAAAACTAAACACCAATAGCTATGTGTGAAGATTAATTGGAAGAAGAGTAGCTAGCTATTAATATTCTAGGAAGTTGCTGTTTCTTTATTTTAAAAATGAATATCTCATTTCTAACAGCTACTAATAGATAGAATCACGTTTGTTAAAAAATAGCTAATCAACTGATAATTTTTTGAACTATTAATGGTGGAGGGCAATTATCTATACTAATAATTTCCTTCGTAGGTTTATTTATTTATTTATCTGGTGTCCACTTTTACTCGATTGGTTTTAAACATGAAGAATGTAACTATGATACGCATGGGAATATATTGACTTGGTATTTAAATTTCCCTGTTTTTATTGAGTTTTAAATGTTTTTATCTATGAAAAAAGTATCAGTTTATGCAGAAAAATAAATTTTATTTGAGTTCACTGAAAATGATTTAACAACGGGTAATAAATTACTATTGAAGACCCGTTATTTTTAAAGGGCAAATACACTAGTTATTGAATAACTACTAAGAGAGTTACTGAATTCAATTGAATTCTAGCTACCTAATATTGAATGATATTAGTTAAACCCTAGCTGCTTCAAATGATATGCTGCCTATTTAAGGGGACCGTCTCCATCAAAACTAAAATAAAATAGACTTTATTTTGCATAAAATGATGTCTCATAGTCTCCCGGATAACGTGTTAAAATATTAGAGCTGAAAACAATCTAGAAGTGCTTCAAAAACAGATGGACAATATTGTAGATTATACCTGTCAGGTCTGTCAGAAGACCTGTCAGCACAGGTATTGAAGATTTTTTTGGATCTCACATTGAATGATTTGTTGACTAGATTCATTAAAAAGAGAACACAACACCCAAACAAGAGAACACAACACCCAAACAAGAGAACACAACACCCAAACAAGAGAACACAACACCCAAACAAGAGAACACAACACCCAAACAAGAGAACACAACACCCAAACAAGAGAATACAACACCCAAACAAGAGAATACAACACCCAAACAAGAGAATACAACACCCAAACAAGAGAATACAACACCCAAACAAGAGAATACAACACCCAAACAAGAGAACACAACACCCAAACAAGAGAACACAACACCCAAACAAGAGAATACAACACCCAAACAAGAGAATACAACACCCAAACAAGAGAATACAACACCCAAACAAGAGAACACAACACCCAAACAAGAGAATACAACACCCAAACAAGAGAATACAACACCCAAACAAGAGAATACAACACCCAAACAAGAGAACACAACACCCAAACAAGAGAATACAACACCCAAACAAGAGAACACAACACCCAAACAAGAGAACACAACACCCAAACAAGAGAATACAACACCCAAACAAGAGAATACAACACCCAAACAAGAGAACACAACACCCAAACAAGAGAACACAACACCCAAACAAGAGAATACAACACCCAAACAAGAGAATACAACACCCAAACAAGAGAATACAACACCCAAACAAGAGAATACAACACCCAAACAAGAGAACACAACACCCAAACAAGAGAATACAACACCCAAACAAGAGAATACAACACCCAAACAAGAGAATACAACACCCAAACAAGAGAACACAACACCCAAACAAGAGAACACAACACCCAAACAAGAGAATACAACACCCAAACAAGAGAACACAACACCCAAACAAGAGAATACAACACCCAAACAAGAGAACACAACACCCAAACAAGAGAATACAACACCCAAACAAGAGAATACAACACCCAAACAAGAGAACACAACACCCAAACAAGAGAATACAACACCCAAACAAGAGAATACAACACCCAAACAAGAGAATACAACACCCAAACAAGAGAACACAACACCCAAACAAGAGAACACAACACCCAAACAAGAGAACACAACACCCAAACAAGAGAATACAACACCCAAACAAGAGAACACAACACCCAAACAAGAGAACACAACACCCAAACAAGAGAATACAACACCCAAACAAGAGAACACAACACCCAAACAAGAGAATACAACACCCAAACAAGAGAATACAACACCCAAACAAGAGAACACAACACCCAAACAAGAGTTTGCAATCTCCACGCTAATTTATGGAACCAGAATTATTGGAGTTAGACAATTTTTTCCAAAATATTCAGTAAATTTGCTCTCCTGAAAAGAACATTTTTTGTCTTCAAAAGGTATAAACTCGTACATTTTTTGTTTGCTTCATTTACTTCATAAAAAAAATCAATGTTTTTTGGAATTTTTTTAGAAAAAATCCTTTTTACAATTTTTCTTAGACTAATTGAGAAAAAAGCTCTTGAACTTTGAAGACAACTAAATTCTGAACAAGATGAAACAAATCCCATGTATCTAGCTCGGAAATTGTATGAGTTGATGCTTTTTGAAAGTACCCCCCTAATTGGGGGTTTATTTGGGGTGGGGGGTGAAGGAGGTAAAGTTAAAAAAGAAATCCTAAATAAAAACTACTCCATTTAATTAGTTGTATTAACCCTGAAAATTTCAAATTTGTATATTAATTAATAAACTTTATTTTTATTTTAATGAGACGGTTTCTTTAAATATAATTACCTGTTTCAAATGATATGCTACCTATTTAAACATAACTAGTTATTTCAAATGATATGCTACCTATTTAAACATAACTAGCTGTTTCAAATGATATGCTACCTATTTAAACATAACTAGCTGCTTCAAATGATATGCTACCTATTTAAATAAAACTAGATTACATGAACTCGGTAGAGCGCATTTCTTCGCCGCCGCTTTGACCCGTTCTCTCTAAAAATCTAATAAACTTGTGACTGGATAATGACCAATCATCCAACCAAGTTTCATGCAATATGGTTCAATACTTTTTGAGTTATTAAGTTATAAATGACCTTGACCTTTGACCGGATCGCTCCAAAAATTCTACTAAATGGTTCCTGGACATTAACCAATAGTCCCATCAAATTTCAGACAATTTTTCTGTACTTTTTGTTTTATTGAGTTATATATGGCTTTGACCTTAAACTTTGACCTGATCATTACCAAAATCTAACAAAATGGTTCTTGTATTGACCAATCGTGCCACCAAGTTTCATGCAATATGATTCAATACTTTTTGAGTTATAAATGACCATGACCTTGACCCTTGACTGGGCTGCTCCCATAATTCTACCAGAAGGTCACTGGACATTGACCAACAATCGTCCACCAAATTTCAGGCAATTTGGTTGAATACCTTTTCAGTTATGTGAATAACAAAATGATAAATAAATAAATGCCGGGTAAAATATTATCTTCCGTAAATTTGCGAAGGTAACTAGCTGCTTCAAATGATATGCTACCTATTTAAATATAACTAGCTGCTTCAAATGATATGCTACCTATTTAAATATAACTAGCTGCTTCAAATGATTTGCTACCTATTTAAATATAACTAGCTGCTTCAAATAATATGCTACCTATTTAAATATAACTAGCTGCTTCAAATAATATGCTACCTATTTAAATATAACTAGCTGCTTCAAATGATATGCTACCTATTTAAATATAACTAGCTACCTGTTTTATCGAATGTGTTGCTATCAGTTCTATATAAGAAAGTTACACTGATATAATGCATATGGTAATATGAACTATTGTGTTCTAGCTAAAAGTTGTCAATATCTTGGCACAATTTAACTTACTTCTAAAGAATCTTGAATGTTAACTAATTTTTACTATATTTCAGATTGCGTATTGGGATGACAAATCAATCTACTACCGGCAAGACATTCGCACAGTTCACGATAACTTCTTGCGCAGCACAGCTTACCTGCAAGTTACTCTCATTGGCTGTTCTCCGGTAGAACTTCTGCTCAAATCGCTGGAAGTCTGCAAGAAAAGACCTGTGTGCCTACCATCTAGTACTGAAACTACCACCCCAAGTGAAAGTCTGGACAGTTTCCTCACCCTCAAGCCTCTGCCTTCTGATTTGAAGAAGTTCATTGGGTTTAACGAAGAGAGCAGCCTGCGTCTCAAAGCCGAGAAACTTGTACAGGGAACTATTGCTAATGCAGTTGACAGCATTGAAAAACGTACCAAAAATCAGTGAATGGATCCATTTACCAGTTAGGTAGCTTTTTTTCTCCAGCAATGACTTGTTATCTACCAAAGCACCAGTTTATAAAAATAACTTGAAGTTAAATAGTGTAGTTATTATAGAATACATGCACAAAATTAGTTCTCTTCAAGCTGCTTGTTCCATATTATTAAACTTACCAATTCTGAGCACAATTGAATATTACATGAATTTTCAAGTTAGTAATTTATATATAATTTCTTTTCTGATTGATAATATGAGACTGTTATTAGATTCCATAATTTCAAACTAAGAACATATATTTCTTATTTTCCAATTGAGAATTTATTCTCTAATGGAAAGGTTCACTGTTAGAGAGTTCTAAAGTAGGTACATTCTATCATTGCTTCTAGTCATTAAGTAGTTTTTGCTTCTTATTAACTATTTCCCCATTTTAGGCAATTCTCTCTAGCTAGTCTCTTTATTTCTGTGCCACCTTGTGTGCTTCCACCGATCTAGGCCATTGTTAGTTGTTTGATATTGTTTCTTAAATGTTTTTCTCTAATATCTCTTAAGTGAATTTCAAGCTCAGAAAAGACTGTCTCGTATATATCAGCATTCATTTCATTAACTATATCTCCAAGCGTGACTAGTTAGTCTTTAGTATTTCCAGTAGTCTTAACAAAGTTTTCTGTTATTTTACCTTCAGTGAATCTCTTTATTTCTCTTGTTTGTTCAATAACTTTATTACTCTCGTTTTAAGTTTGTTTTTTAAATAATTTAATTTTGTTTTAAGATTGTTATCATTTATTTATTAGATATGAATAACTATAGTTTCTTTAGATAGTTTAAGTTTTCATTACAATTTTTTGTAGCTAGCTACATACAGTTTGTAATTTTATGTACCCTCAACTTATGCTGTGATTATTTTCAATGCAATTCACTAGCTTTAATAGGCCTCTGTACTTTTAATGAGTTCTTAACAAACTGTGATTCTAAGTCCTCATCATAATGTATATATTGACAGTGATGTGGTTAAATTCACACCATTCTATGTTGTATATTAAGTTTGAACAGTGATGTTATAGTTTTTGCCATCCCTTGGGAATCGATCAAACTGTTGTAATTTGGAAGTTTTTTCTTTTTTAACGCTACTTGCAGTTTTGAAGGATGGTGCTAGGATTATGCTCTTCAACTACAAGTTTTCAGATTTTTGTGCTAGGTAGGCTTCATTTACTCTCACCTCTTCATTTTACTCTTCCATCCGTGTGGGCAGACTCCGGTGCTTGTGTCCCTTTTGGTCACATTCGTTGGTAAGTGACTGCACGGAGTAGCTTTTCTAAATTCATGAGCAGTGTCACTGACTGGTGATCGGTGACTTTGACCACAAAGCTATCTTTCATACAGACTGCTTCTTCGAGGTCCCTTGTACTTATTTTCCGTCTGACTTGTTCTCTTAGTGGTCAAAGCCGAATTAATTGTGATATATTAATTTATTTACAATACTTTATGATTATAATCATTAATATCTTTAAGTTTCTTCCTTCATGTTTACTTTCCTTTTTATGTAGCTAAGTTATGTGGCTTAAGGTCCGTACACACTTAGGGTTTTTTAAGTTTTTCCACCGGACTTTTTGCTAAGCTCCTCCTACTTTTTCTAACTGAAATAAATATTAATTATATAGTTTTTTCTTATATTCTCGTGGATAAAGTAGGAGAAGCTTAGCAAAAATTCTGGTGGAAAGACTTTAAAAAACCCTACGTGTGTACGGCCCTTTAGGTGTCATTAAAACTCTCCTATGAAATATTTATTAATGTAGAAGTATTTGATATTTGTTTTCCCATCTTGTCTATTAGCTACTGTGTACTTCCCAGTAAAGAGCCATCGGTCGTTATCTTATTTGTATTTGAACTTTGGTTTCTTAAGTACATATGCAGGGTTATTTAAGTCTTTCCACCAGACTTTTTACTAAGCTCCTACTTTTTCCATAAGACTTTTGAATTATTGTTACATGTTCTCTTCTTATTTGATTCAAGTCTCGTGGAAAAAGTAGGAGAAAATAGTAAAAAGTCTGATGAAAAGACTAATAAAAACCCTGCGTGTGTACGGGACCTTATTGAGTAATGGTTCAAGAGTGTGGTTGACTTCATCCCCTACTCAGTATCTTGGAAAAAACTCTCGTCCATATAATTTTCATGTGTAATCATTACTATTAATTATTATTGGAACCTATTAAATATTTATTGTTTAACTAACACTTTGACTTTCCAAACAAAAAATGAAAAGTAATCCAAGGAGAAGAAAAGGAATTGAAACTCTTTTGGAAATCTTAAGATAAAATGGATTTACTTCAAAATCAAGGGGTAAACACAGTTTTATGCAAGTTAAAATAATCTTAAAACTATAGATTAAAATCTTAATCCGAATAAAACTTAAATATATTAGTAGGAAATTAAAAAAATATGCTAGTAAATATTATGCCTTTTCTATATATTATGCCAACATTTCTTCTATTAATCTGTAATCTTTGAATGTTAATATACCTAGATCAAATAAACTAATGAAAAATAAATATAGGAACAGTTAGAAAGTTTTTGAGAAGTAAGAGGCTAGACATGAGCTGGTTTCACTCTGTCCACCATAGAATTCACTCTGCCACTCACTCACAGTGGATTTCATCACTTGCACTTCCATCAGAGGGTCTTGATGGTAACCTTCATAGGTATTCTCAAACATATTGCCGCAATGGTTGTTATTGTAGTTTGCTCCATAGTCGCAGAATTCTATATTTTGTTGCACCTGAAGGATATCATTCGAAAGCTCTCTTCGCAGATCAAGTTTCTTCTTGGATTTTGGTTGTCCTTCACTTCTTTTAATGGAAACGGGTGCTTTTTCTGTTTCAGCACCTGTCATCTCTTTCTTTATGTAACACTCGTCTTCAACAGATTTCTCAGTTTTGATAGATTTGTTCCGAGAGCCTTTCGGACGACCGCGTTTTCTTTTCATCACCAACGATTCTTGTTGTTGTGGTTCTGAAGTGGAAGGTAGAAAGAATTCAGGGGTATCAGTTTCATTGATCACTTTGAGAGATGTTGAAGTAGAGGGTATATTGTCTGTCATTTGTGGATTTTCAATCTTGGAAGAAGATTCAGTGGAAATATCAACAGAAGCATAAGGAGTTATTGACACTACAATGTTCTCTTTCATCTCTTCACATTCAGTGTAGAACTCTTGCATGACGTTATCAACTCCATTATGCGTCATTGCAGCACACTGATAATCCTCAACCAGTTCATTCTCGCAATTCTTCTGTTCAAATGTTTGCATGTCCGTCTCATTGTTTTTGGCTTTACTTATGTACTTAGCATTATCATTCACAGCTACAGCGGTCTCTGCTAGCGATCCTTTTCTTGGCTTCAACGGGAAATAATAAAATCTTTGGTTTCCTCTTGGTCCTCTCTTTACTTTCTCTAGTCCTGCTTTATGTAACAGCTTCCCTAATAGAATCTTGCTGCAAAAATCTTCGGAATATCCGTAGTACTCGAGGAACATCCGGAAAGAATCCCACACAACATCAATAGAAGCGTTATCGGCAGTGTCGAAGTTTCCTCGTTCGTTATCGATGACTTCCCACTGCGTTTTCAGGAATCCGTCCATGAAGTCATACTTTTCATACCGTAGATTATGGCGTTTGCGAGGTCCCATTTTTCTTTTCTTCAATTATCTGAAAAGTATTAAAAATAATCTTATAAACAGAATACCAAACTTGTGCTTGGACGCAGGAAGTTTTAGTTAGATAATTAGATTATTGTTAAGTTCATTTACAACATAGGTATGAGTTTTCTGGATAGCTATTAACTTTAATTAACTAACAACAATCGTCTCTCATTCAACTTGTTACGTTTGTAAATATCTTCAGACTATTAATTGTAAATAGAATTATTCGTATATTGCTTTGTAATATATCATCAAATTCATATATGTTTATTTCCGTTTTCAGCCAAATTAACTCTCGATGTCAACATCTTTTAAATGATAATCTGAATGAAGAATTAACTAGATAAATAACAGAGATATATATCGTTAACTCAAGTTGTATTCAGTTAAAGATAATTTTGAATGCTATTACCTAGCTATAACTTTTTATGCGTGATTTCTCAATAGTCCGACGCCCTAATATTCCGACAGTTCCATCTTTCTGTGTTATTTGTATTTTTTGATTAAAATAAATATGAATAAATAGGTATACCTAGGTACTCATCAATTAATAATTAATCTAAATAATAAATTTATTTTTCATTTCTTTCATTTTTGAAATTTTATATTGCTGTTTTATTTTACTTTATTTCTAATAGTAATTTATGGTGCAATCCATCACTTTATTTCATCGTTTAATGTAGTTTGTTGTATCCGCTAGTTTGTTGTAATGCACACTACATGATTGTTTAATGACCTGGCAGGGGGGTTCGGGCATAGCCGACTTTATACTGGGTGTAGGTCATAACCCCCCCCCCCCGGTCATAAGCCCCCCCCCATCCATGAGCATTGTCACCGACGGTGGTAAGTGACTTTGTTCATGGAGCCACTTTCCTCTCTGACTGCTTCTTCCAGTCCCTTGTATTTAATTTCCTTTTGACGTCAGCGATATGGCCTTTGGTTCCGAAGCAGACGTTAAACCCCTACTAAAATAATAAGCCCCCCCCCCCGGTCAAGAGCCCCCCGGTCATGAGCCCCCCCGGTCACGAGCCCCCCTGTTTTTAAATCCTTATTTACCTATATTATTTAATCCTTATTGACACTTTTGTAGTTCATTACTGATTAGACATAAAATATATGTATATAAGGGGGGCGTGCCGCCCCCCTAACCCCCCTGCCAGGTCATTACACAATCATGAAGAGTGCAGGACAACAAACTAGCGGATACAACAAACTACATTAGCAACTCTCAGTTATTTCTATCTAAGTAGTTCTTCATTTGTTTAACTAGGTAAATAAGGATTAAAAACAGGGAGGGGGCTCATGACCTAGGGGGGCTCGTGACCGGGGGGGCTCATGACTGGGGGGGAGGGGCTCTTGACCGTACCCCCTTTATACTATGGTATAAAGGCCTGATATACATATATTGTATGTTAAATCAGTAATAGACTACAAAAGTATCGGACTAATGGGGCGTCGGACTAATGAATAGTGACCGTGACCGGTCACTATCGGTGTAAATTCATCGCGGGTAAATTCATCGCGGTAAATTCATCGTGCGGTAAATTCATCGTGTTGTAAATTCATCGCGTGGTAAATTCATCGCGTGGTAAATTCATCGCGTGGTAAATTTATCGCATGGTAAATTCATCGCATGGTAATTTCATCGCGTGGTAAATTCATCGCGTGATAAATTCATCGCATGGTAATTTCATCGCAGGTAAATTTATCGCATATAGTAAATCATCGGTGATATATAACAGGAAGGTAGATAATACAAATAATAGAGAGGTAAATAATAGATGATTTTGTAATAATAATTTATAAAACTCTTCTATATTGAACACTGACTGCAGTGAACAGGTTTCAACAAATTCACATTAACTTTCAATTCGACATGTATGTTCTAATAATTTCAGCATGTCTTGGTGGGCCACGGCTATCTTTAAATACCCACATTCTTATTTTCTATTGTCTCTTCATTTAAAATAGCTACATTTTTATTTTCTATTGGCTACATCCTAACTCATTCACTACGCAGGAGTTCACTATAGTGGGACCGTAAGAATGAAATTTGTGGTTTACATGAATTATCTCATAACAAAAAAATATAGTAGTTTAAAAGAATAATAGTTTTTATTCATAAAATGAATATGTTCTATCAAAAAAAATATATTTTTCATAACAATAATATATCTTTCATATTAGGAATATTCTTTATTTAATTATTCTGAAGACTATATTTTTATTCAAAATGCATATTGTCACATGCCTAGTTATTACAGTAGCAATGGATTTTAATTAAATTAATACAGTAGACTTTGAAAAAATGGGCAAATAATATATTGGTCTTGGGGCCAAATTGTCTTGGGGCACAATCGTTATGGGTCCAATTGTCGGTCCACGAAAAAATAAAAGGATATGTACGTTGCTAAAGCAAACCGTTAATATTAAGAATGATATTCTATTCAAAGAGGTGTAGCATTTAGAGTTATGTTATTGTTCAAACTATGAGTAGCTACCCAAATACGTAATTTGAGAATTAACATAAATTTAAATTAAAAAAAAATATGCATAACAATAAAATAATAAATCAATGCAATTACCCACATATTAAATATTTTATAGTAATTGTATGATACTCATGTGAAAATTATATGACATTATATAACTAAAAATTCAATGATTTTAAAATAAACTAACAGCACAGATTCGTACAAACAAGTTACCCTAATACAGCGAAAAATAAAGTAAGGTCGGCGTAATTATTTGCTAAGAGTTTATTTAAGTTTATCAATTTAATTTTATGATGTACCATGCGATGAATTTACCACGCGATGAATTTACCACGCGATGAATTTACCATGCGATGAATTTACCACGCGATGAATTTACCACGCGATTAATTTACCATGCGATGAATTTACGGCAATGAATTTACCGGCGATGAATTTACTGCGATGAATTTACCGGATACCTGACCGGAGGGCTTATGTCACAGAGGAGCTCATGACCGTTCCCTTAGGTACCTACCTACCAAAGTATAATATCTTTCTACCCATCTTCCTTAATATAGGTAGCCAACTAAGCCAATGAAAAAAAAAAAACCCATGGAATATGAAACTATGTAGGTAGTTAACTGGAAAATATGAAGTAGGTAGGTTAATAACATAGGTAATGTCCGAAATAGTTTAATAACATTTAAAATTCAGTTTGAAAAGGTAGGTAGGTACCTAGGTAGTTCCCATTGGGGTACGGTCAAGAGCCCCCCCGGTCATGAGCCCCCCGGTCACGAGCCCCCCCGGTCATGAGCCCCCCTAGGTCATAATAAGCCCCCCTCCCCCCGGTCACGAGCCCCCCCCCCCTCCATGTTTTTTAAATCCTTATTTACCTAGTTAAACAAATGAAGAACTACTTAGATAGAAATAACTGAGAGTTGTTAATGTAGTTTGTTGTATCCGCTAGGTTGTTGTACTCAGGATACAGTAACATAGGGTATGGTAATCAGCTGATTGAATCTATAGTTTGACGTGACCACCGGGTAACTCAAAATGGCGACTCTGACCACACTTTGAAACATGGAAAAACCTACTTAAACTTAATCACTTTTAATAGAACTTTTTCTTATCAATTACTAACTAGGCATTGGTTAAATTGTATTTCCATTATTTTTTTTCTTATTTGTTATTCATAGGAACTACAATTCATCAGTTAACTAGCACTAGTTTAGGCTCCTAGGTAGCATATTTTCAAGACCCTATTTTTTATAGATAAGCGACCTACTCCCAGCAGATATACCTACCTAGTTAGGTAGCTACCTCAAAAAGTTAGTTAGGTAGCTATGATAAAGGTACATGTAGATACATCAAAAAATATTTAAACTACCTACCTATATTACAAAATAATGGAAGTACCCTAGGTAGTTACTTAAATGAATAAATATTTAGAGCATCTGTTTTCTGAGTAGGTTACTGTCTGTAGGTAGGTATGTGCATAATTTTTTCTTGATAATAAAGTCAACTGACTACCTACTTAATACCGATCTATGTCTCCCAGCTTAAAACAGAATGCAGATATAATAATCTAATTAATCTGTAACAGGGTTACTTATTGTGAATATTTATTAAATTAACTCACCTTAAAACAGTTAGCAAGAGATAGGCACTTAGGTAAAGAGGACTTTTGAAGGATTACCAATAAGTACCTGGAACAGTGGTTATCATTTTATCATCAGCTTTGCTGTATATTTGGTAAACGGGGTAAACGTCATATTTTAGGACCATATTGTATTTGCATTTTTTATTTGATTTATATAATAACAAATAATTAAATCTTATTTGTTTTTCAAAAATATATTCTTAAATTTGCTGAATTTCAATTTCAAATATTCCTTATTGGTTTTATTTATGTAGTTTAGATAGTATACTTAGATTTTTTCAATTAATTTTTTTAGTGCAATATATTTCAATCAAAATTAAAGGTAATTTAATTCAAGAAAAATAAATTAATAAAATATACCGTCCTAGTTCGCATCCCTAAATGAAATAGGGACGCGAAAATTTACCGGCCGTTCATTAAGGTAATAAATGTTTACTTCAACTTCCATAAATACAGGCATACTTAGAGTACCTAGATTAAAATTGACTGAATTGTGAACATCCAGATATAGGTATTACATAATATTTTAAAGAAGAATTTTTTTTCATTAACTGTAAACTAGGTAGACTATATAATTTTTGAAATATTTAGGTATAATATTTCTTGCTGTTCATGTTTTTTCACTCTTAATCTGTATATAGTATTTATAAAAATATTCTTTGGGGATTAAACGGAATCGAACTAGTATACATAAGGGATTAGTTTTAAGATAAAAAAAATAAATAGTTTATCTAATTATTGCTAGTATATATGATCATAACAAATCTTCACAATTATAAATGCTACTCGTTAAATATGAAGATAGTTTTCTATGAATGTAGGTATTGATAGAAAACACGCAGGATAAACTATCATATATCAGTTTGAAATATGTTAGATTATATAAGAGTTCATCATCTTGGAGCGGACGTATAAAAGTATTTATTGTTATCTTTCTCATTAGTCGCTATGACTAGCTAATTAAGAAATGTATAATGATATCAGCTCTATAATAATCATGTGTTTTAGTTCAGAGCAAATATAAAGGAAGCCAAGCAAGATTTTTTTTATTGGAAAACTGACAGAAATAGAAATAATAAATAAATTACAGTGTTAAGACGAAAACCTAAATCTTTTCCTCTATTGTACAGTGACTTTTGGCATAAAATAGCAGTATCCTATAAAATAGCAGTAGACATATATATGTTTGAATCATTTATTATCATTATATATGTAATTATGTTAAGTAATAAAAAAAAGTCCATTTAAATAATGATTACCTGTAAATGGATATAAGTTAATAGTTGCAAATTAACGTTCAGTATTTCCTCTAGAAATGTTTTTATCATTAATAATGAAAGTTGAAACATTGTGATCCAATTTTATTTATCGATCCCTTGAAAATTGGAACGGTGACAATATAATAATATAGCATAACTTCTATATTATTGCTATTCATTCATTAATATATTACAGTTAATTAACAGAAAAGAAATTAACCAAGAATTTACTTCGTAATTAATTATATAGAAGAAATAATAATAGGTAGAAGAAAATATCTGTCGTATCATCGTATATTTAGTGTTAATTAGCTATTAAGAAACTATTAGGTAATAAATTTTTTAGGGTAATGCTATCTAGGTAACTGCAGTATTGGTAGAAATGTTAATGTTATGAATTAAGATGTAATCCTTTCTTTTTCTTTGCTTAGAGAGTAGGAGAGCCAAAAATACCAAGAGAACCTAAATTACCTATTATTTTCAGAAAATAATCCAAATTTGAAATGGTTTGTAGTTTTGTAACCAGTTACCTTAGATCCAGTGAATAGTGGCCGGAATTATCGGGTTCGGATTATGTGAAATACTCAGCCAACGGTATATATCAAATTTAATATATTTTATTCATTTATAATTAAGACATGAAAATATTTTTTTAAATAATTTTTGAATGAAATCTATTTACATGATGATGTGATACCAATTATTTAATTTATTATAATATCATACCTTTTTTTATTTATACATCAGACTGAATGGTATGCACTTAAATCCAATGTTTAACGGACAATTCGTCCATGAGTTACTTTATTTTGTATTTTAAAGTGTACATGGGATATATTTTACAATATTTTTAATTATTTAGTGATTTAAGCCTGTTTATCTATCGATTACAGTTTAAAATCAGATATGCTAAACCGGAATTGAAGGTATTTTCAAGTTATTTACTTTCTTTGATATTTGTATTAATTAATGAGTTATGATTATATGTAACTGAAAAGGGTACTAACAAGACTAAATGTGTGGAATCGTAAGAAGTAAATTAATTACAATAGAGTTAAATACTAATTATTTTATATGGTATTACGATGATTCCGATAGCACGGACGTTTCTACGTTTAAATTAATAATTAAATTTAACTCTAAAATATCTGGCTAATTCTTATATATCATATATAATTTAATAATAATAATTATCAGTGACTTGTTTAGCAGTATATTATACACTACATTTATGTATTTTATGTAGTCACTGTTAAATTAAATCTATTATGAATAAAAATAATTTCTGAACCAATATTGAGTACTGATTTGAGTACTAATATTGATGTTTATTGTAGTTTTTTTAATATATAGCATACATCACAAAAAAGGTCTCGGTTATCTATGTTTATGCTCTGTAATAACGGTGCAGGACAATTGCCACCCGCGGACAGTTGCCACCAGATAATTGCCAACCGAACAATTGCCACCCCCGTACAATTGCCACCTGTGGACAATTGCCATCCGCGGACAATTGCCACTTCCAGACAATTGCCACCCGCGGACAATTGCCACCCCCGGACAATTGCCACCCGTGGACAATTGCCACCCCTGGACAATTGCCACCCCCGTACAATTGCCACCCCCGTACAATTGCCACCCGTGGACAATTGCCACCCCTGTACAATTGCCACCCCCGTACAATTGCCACCCCCGTACAATTGCCATCCGCGGACAATTGCCACTTCCAGACAATTGCCAACCGAACAATTGCCACCCCGTACAATTGCCACCCGTGGACAATTGCCATCCGCGGACAATTGCCACTTCCAGACAATTGCCACCCCTGGACAATTGCCAACCGAACAATTGCCACCCCCGGACAATTGCCACCCGTGGACAATTGCCACCCGCGGACAATTGCCACCCCCGGACAATTATCACCGGACAATTGCCACCCGCGGACAATTGCCACCTGACAATTGCCACCCGAACAATTGCCACCTCCGGAAAATTGCCACCCGAACAATTATATACATTATAAGATAAAAATATATTATTATTCGGTTTCTGAATGTGCTTTCTAAATCTTATATTTTTTAAATCTTATGTTATCGAATACTTTATACCACTTCTTTAGAACGATTCAAAACTGTTTAATTCCCTTCGTCTATAACATTTTCAGGATTTATAATTTTAAAAACATAATGTCACAACCCTAATTATATGGTGTACGGACAACTGCCATGCAGACAACTGCCATGCAGACAACTGCCATGCAGACAACTGCCATGCGGACAACTGCCATGCGACAAACTGCCATGCAGACAACTGCCATGCAGACAACTGCCATGCAGACAACTGCCATGCAGACAACTGCCATGCAGACAACTGCCATGCAGACAACTGCCATGCGGACAACTGCCATGCGACAAACTGCCATGCAGACAACTGCCATGCAGACAACTGCCATGCAGACAACTGCCATGCAGACAACTGCCATGCAGACAACTGCCATGCGGACAACTGCCATGCGACAAACTGCTATGCTGACAACTGCCATGCAGACAACTGCCATGCAGACAACTGCCATGCAGACAACTGCCATG
The DNA here is from genome assembly GCA_947561585.1 of Caprella mutica. NCBI lineage: Eukaryota > Metazoa > Arthropoda > Malacostraca > Amphipoda > Caprellidae > Caprella > Caprella mutica. The sequence goes on from CANNZV010000251.1 coordinate 412,421, forward strand.
CAGACAACTGCCATGCAGACAACTGTCATGCAGACAACTGCCATGCAGACAACTGCCATGCAGACAACTGCCATGCAGACAACTGCCATGCGGACAACTGCCATGCGACAAACTGCCATGCAGACAACTGCCATGCAGACAACTGCCATGCAGACAACTGCCATGCAGACAACTGCCATGCAGACAACTGCCATGCAGACAACTGCCATGCGAAAAACTGCCATGCAGACAACTGCCATGCGGACAACTGCCATGCGAAAAACTGCCATAGTGGACAACTGCCATGCAATATATTATAATTTATTTTGGGTGATTTGTAATGCACTTGTAAACTTAACCTTTTTCTTATAATTAATTTGATGTGTAGTATATTATTATTTTAACCTGAAAATTTACAATAAAAGAGTTAATTGTTTAGTTCGAAATTGTGAATGAAGAAACATTGAACTTAATATTGAAGTAATACTAAATTTCTTTCTTTGTAAAAATCATTTTCTTTCACATTTAACTCTTTAAATAATCAAATGGCTAAAAAATAAGTTAAAATCTGTAAATGTAAATCTTACTTTTCAAACATTTTAATTTTCAAAGAGAAGTACAAACATAAGCTTTACAGGTTTAAATATAAATACCTATAATAAAACATATTTCTGTAATAATTAATCAGATACTTTGAGACTTCTCAAATATTTAATTTTTTTTTGATGAATGGGAGCTGGAAACAAAGAAACGATAGTAAAACCTATCAGAATTTCAAAGTTACCGAGTAAAGTGTTATTAGAAAGAAAAGTTTGTAGATTTTTTCTATTTGAAAATGATAATTACTACTTCTGTTTCTAATCCTGAATCTAGCAGCAAAGTGAGTTTTTACAAATGAAAAGTATTAATTAACCAAAAGAAAAATTATTAAATAATAAGATGCAATATCACACTCACTGGAAATTTTAACCTGTAAAGTTACTAAATGGGTTAAATGTGAAATAAAATGATTTAACTAAGAATTAAATTTAGTATATACTTCAACTTTTAATTCTGAATCTACCGTCAATATAAATTTGCACGATTTCGAACTATACCATTAAGATTATTATACTAAATTTTTAGGTTAAAATAATAATATACTTCACGTAAAATTAATTCCATGAAAAGTTGAGTTTACAGGCGCATTACGATTAACCAAAAAATATAATATTTTGCATGGCAGTTTGTCGCATGGCAGTTTGTCGCATAGCAGTTATCCGCAAGGCAGATGTCCGGATGGCAGTTGTCCTAGAGCCAATTATATTGTCAGGATTCTTCACTTATAAATTATATTACTTTTTAAATTAATTAACTTTTTCACAGATTATTAGTTAATTTGAAACTGCACTAACTTATCACATTAAGGTCTGTACGGAATGACTGCTTATATGCCAATGCGCATCTCAACTCACAGATATCCTAGAATATTAATATTTGTTTATTGATGATAGTATCGATAAAGGAAGATATTTTTAATTTACCAAGGACATGGTCAATTAATTGAATAATGGAAATAATTCGTATAAAAACAACATACAACTTATTATATCAACTATGGGAATAATTAATTTTATAAAAAAATATTAAATGTGGAATGAATTCTTGTATCTTATAATGTATACAATTAATAATTAATCGTACTATAATAATATACATATTTTATAATCATTTTTAAAGTTAAGAGGCCTGATAATAAATATTAGGGTGGCAACTGTCCGGGGGTGGCAATTGTGTGGTCACGGTAATAACTTCGAGACATGCTTCGCTATTATTACAGATTTTATGTAAAAGACCAGGGTGCAATGTAAGCATGGCCTACCTGTATATCATAATAAAAAATAATCTGTTTTATTATTTTACTGTTGCCGGTCAGTAGGAAAAGAAGATTGCAAAAAGAATTAAGGCAAATACCATACATTTCTAATCTATTTACTATCAACAAATCGTGTTTTCTACTTTTAAATTGCAGATATATATATAAATAATATATACTATAAAATATATAAAAATTATAAATATAATACAAAATAAAGCATTTCGTGGATGAATTGTCCGTGGTCGAAATGTCCGTGGATGAATTGTCCGTGAACGGTTAAATATACATGGTAACACATGTCAAAACTGCTAAAGTTACATATCATTATATAACGGTTAATGATGTTAACAGGTTTTAATAAATACCCTTCACATTTCACTATTCATAATTCCAATTTCTTCTATTATTCTTCTTCAATAAAATCATAATAAACTGAGACCGAATTATCGTATAGAACCCTAATGAACAGAGTAATAAAAAATTTAGAGTGAAGGGGACCTTTATTGCAATTATGTGTAGCTAGCTAAAAGGAATTTACCTTCTTTTCTGATTTATGAATTTAATTGTCAGAAAAGACTAAAATGATGCCTTGATTGAAAAATAGTAACAATTGGTTGAAAATTTTCGATATTAGTTCCAGAGTTTATATGCTAATAATGAGTTACTAAACAATGAACAATGTTTGTGGGTAGCAATTGTTATTGTGTTTCTACAATAGTGATCATATAGGTACCAATCACAAACTACTAACATTTAGATGCTAGATAGTAAACAAAAAAATAAAATTGTTTTGCCAAACTCATTGATCATACCTATTTATTTATATCGCAATTTTCTGGTCATTACCAATTGTCTTTGGCCCATAGTTATTTTTTTATAGATATGATTTACCAAATGCAGCGGGTAAATTACAATTTACTCTATGAAAATTTTTAGTATTGGTTATTTGTAAAATAAAAGAAAAAAAAAAAAATAGAACGGACACTCGTATAGCGCATACCTTCGCAGCAACTACTTTTTTTGTTTATTTTGACCTCTTCTTGATCTTCTTCCACCCATTCGCTCCCAAAATCTAACCAAATGGTTCCGTGATAATGACCAATCGTCCCACCAAATTTCAGGCAATTTTATTCAACACTTTTTGATTTGAATGAATAACAAGATTATATTTAATTAATCAATACCTGATCATGACATAAACTCTGAAAAAACAATTTACTATTCAGATTTTTATATTAATTTTCGAAAAGAATTGTTTTGACAAGAAAATCGGTTGCCGCGAAATTGTATGCCAAAGACTACCGTCGCAACTAACCAATTTTTTTATGTGGAAATTGGTCACTTACCAACTCCTTGAACCGAACCCGTTTTGTAGTTTACTCTTTCGATAATTAGTTGTCATTGGAGACTTTTAGAGAAAATGTACGACAATATATCTAAATCTTCATCAAATCTGACTATTGAAAAGTCTTGATTCAAGGATTTCTGAACTCTATAACTTATGTATATTCATAATAATGTCTAACCCATTGTAAGTACTTTGAGGTATAAAATTAAATGTGCATAATAGAAAAAAGGACACTGTAAAAAGAGACCAATTATTAATTGTAATAAAAATCTATAGTAGGGTTATTAATTCTGTAGTTTATCAATTGTCAAACTAATAAACTACAATTAATTTTATTAGTGTTCCGGAGAAGAATAAAAATAGTTTTCATAAAAGCTGGCAAAGCAAATAATAAATTCATGATATGTATAACTATAGAGTTGGAATAAACTGAATCAATCGTATCTCCTCAGACTAAATTGCAGAATTAGACAACCCCTTAAGATTTTTTTAAAGACATTATTTTTCCATTAAAAATCCTTAGTATTGCCATAATATTTGAACTTTGTAACATATATTAATTATATGCAAATTTACGAAGGCACAGTCTTAAAATTAAAACGACCAATATGGACACGAATGGAAATCAAAGCTAAAAATAAGACTGTATTACTGTGTAAGTCGATTAATAATATGTCTTCTATTGATAAATTGTTTGTTTTATCAAAAGTCCGGGCAGGGAAAAGTCCGGTGACGTATAATTCGGCGGGGAAAGGTCCTACAGTGCTCTTGAAAACAGAGGTATGTGTTTGTTTTGTAATTTTAATTTAGAGGAAGTCTCATCAATATCTTATAGTCATCTAAATTTATACTGGATTATAGCGTTGTAACATACTATACATCAAAGAGTTTTATTATTAGCACCAAATATGAATAATTATACTAAAATGGACCATTTAGTAGTTGTTTGTCAAAATGAAACAAGTACCCTTTTCAAAATCAGTTTAATTTTCCTTCAGTTATAAAGTTAATAAAGTTTGCCTGCGTTTCCGTGTTGGATGTCAAGCTACGGGAGGAGCTATTATTCTTCTCAGTTTTTTCTGATATTTGACTAAGATTGAATTATTATCTATTAACGATCTTTTCCATAACTCTAGGATCTCCAAACATCACCACCTGGAGACCGATGTTGTAACTATCCATCATGGGAGTGGAGACTTCAGTTGGGTTTGTGACTTCAGAAGTATTGAAGCAGATTGCTCCTGGCACCTACTTGGGAACCATGTTATTGATGGTGTGTCCTCCAACAATGATCAGGTAGTTACCGTAAGCACTGGTGCTATGGTTCATACGAGGAAAGCTCATGGTAGTCCATGTCTCCCAGTGATAGAATTCTTCATTGAATTTGTATATTTCCCGTACTACTTCTGTCTGTGCAATAGTACCACTAACACCTCCAACCAAATAGAGGTTGGAGTTGATAGTGATGGCAGATGAGAGCATAATAGGAGCTGGTAAGCTTGGTTTTTGTGTCCATTCCTTAGTTTGAATGTCAAAGGCTATAACATTATCCATAATATCTCCATCTTCATCCTTTCCACCAATCACCCAAATCTAGTCGTTGTACACAACTGTTGCCGCACAAGATCTTTTTATTGGCATTGGCTCTCCATCTTCCCATTGATTAGAAATTGGATCAAATTTTTCAACGGAATCAATTGGAGAGTTTCCATCGGATCCTCCAATCGAGTACAGCAATCCTTAGTAACTGACAAAACCGTGATGGCTTCTTGGTATTTGCATCGGGATCATCTCTATTACCTCTTTGGTTGCTGGACATATCATCAACATTTGGTTTTTAACTCCATGCACGTCATCTTCACCTAAAAGTAGCTATCCAAAAGCACTGCGACCACCTGACACGTAAATTTTATTACCAAATGTACAAGCTCCCATAAAAGCTGTTGATTTTGGCAATAAAGCCATTTGGGTTTTATCCTGGTATTCACTTTTTAAATCAATCACGTCCAAATTGCGTCCAATCTTTGTTATATTCTCCAACATCAGGTTTAAATTGACTCCTCCAATCTGCATCATATACCGTGGTTTGTGTTTAGTTTCTTTCATCAGAGTAGATCTGATGTGCTTTGAATCAAATGTGCTTTTCAAAGTTGATATTGCAGTTATTCGTGACATGTAATTTTCAATTGCAAAATGCTAGACCAGTGAGCGCTGCAGAGAGGAAACAGATTCTAATTTATCCCTCATATTAGCGATATACTTCTATACCTGGAAGATTCCGTAGTGCTGAATGTCTTTTAAATCAACACTTTCATCCAAGATATTCCAGTTCTTAAGAAGCATCTAGATAATCATAGCAAAGCGCTGGTACGCATTCTCTGTAGTCTTCTTGCTGATGAAGTCCAACAGTTGTGGTTGGCGGCACATGTCCACAGCACTGGAGTTCTTCACTAGGTCTTTCATACCAATAATATAACTCTCAGTTGCATGTTGGTGGTAGTTCTGCAGTTCTTTCAGCAGCTTTTCTCTTGCTAGCCACATTTCCAATTCCATGCAAGCGGAGTTTTCCATTTCAGATTCCTCATCCCCGGTTCTAGTGGATGCATCTCGCACCTAGGATTTAACTGTCACCAACTCCTGAACTTTGGGACAGTTGAGGTAATGCTTCAGAAGGTCTCGTCTGAAACTCGGATTCACTTGAGTGTACTCCAATGTTGAACTGGAATTCCCTGAGGCCAATTCAGTCATCTCATTTCTCGTCAGTTTTGAGTTCATTTTAATCTTGTAATTCTTTCGAAGTTAAATTGCACGGAGAGCTTCTTATAAATGTTTCCTAGTAACTATGATACATACTGTTCTTTGTTTGATTAATTAATTGTTCTGATTAATTGACTTTCTAGAGCAAGCTTTTTAAAAATATATTTTGAATTATAATTTAAAAATGATTCCAAGATATTTTATGATGTAGTACTGTTTAAATTATTATAAATAGATTGTAGAATTTTATTTATGTTAATTTTATTATTAAAATTCATTTTTTATGTTATGTTAGTTTTTTTAGTTGGATCACAAAAAACAGTTAGATACGTCTGACGTACTAGTTTTATTAAGTATTTTATCACTAGTGAACTTTCCCGTTAAAAATGACAGGCACTTGATAGCATTACTATTGGTGTAACTTGACAATCCACACATATTATTTGATTTAATTATTTGAACTATTATAATTTAATTATTAGATTTAAGTATGTAGAAGCCATGCACTATCCACACCACCGTAATCTCAAAATGAATTCTCTGTATTGACTTTTTTATTAAAAGTTATAAAATTATTTCAAGATTTTCTTAATTAAAATTTAATGATAAATTCATGCCTGTTTTAAATTAACAACGGATTAACTTTTAATTGTAGTTTATAGAACTGAAATTAACAGTTTCACTTTAGTCAGAATTAAACTTTCGTCCATTGGTCCTAAATAAGTTCAGAAATTACGTAATATTTTTATGTTACATACCTAATGCTTTCATGGAAAAAAAAAAATGTCGGCGCTCGGCACGTAGTGGATGTTTATTTTCAATTATTTAGTTTTAACTGATTTGATTTGTTATTGAATATTACGTATTGTATATTGCATTCAAATGTTTTATTAACATTTGGGAAGCTATCTCTTGCTATGAAAAATAATTAGATTATCTTTACTTATTTATCTGTTCAATTATAGATAAAAAATACATTTTCATTCCAGGAAATATTTCTATTTAAGATGAAAGAAAAATATTAATCAATACTTTCAACTTCATGACAGAATTTCTGAAACTTCTAATGAGAGTTATACCTTTTAAAATTCAGCCATGAGGAAGAAAAGAAAAATTCGAATTCTGTTGAAATATTCGTATACGGTTGAAATATTCGTATACCGTTAAAATATTCGTATACCGTTGAAATATTCCTATACCGTTAAAATATTCGTATACCGTTGAAATATTCGTATACCGTTAAAATATTCGTATACCGTTGAAATATTCGTATACCGTTGAAATATTCGTATACCGTTAAAATATTCGTATACCGTTGAAATATTCCTATACCGTTAAAATATTCGTATACCGTTGAAATATTCGTATACCGTTGAAATATTCGTATACCGTTGAAATATTCGTATACCGTTAAAATATTCGTATACCGTTAAAATATTCGTATACCGTTGAAATATTCCTATACCGTTAAAATATTCGTATACCGTTGAAATATTCGTATACCGTTAAAATATTCGTATACCGTTGAAATATTCCTATACCGTTAAAATATTCGTATACCGTTGAAATATTCGTATACCGTTAAAATATTCGTATACCGTTGAAATATTTGTATACCGTTGAAATATTCGTATACCGTTGAAATATTTGTATACTGTTAAAATATTCGTATACCGTTGAAATATTCGTATTAACATTAGTAATTCTAATTATTTTATTAAGTTAATTAGCAGGTGACAAAAATGATATCGATACGAATAATTTTTGAACAACTATATGATATTAATAGATATTTTATTATTGGTTATGGAAATATACAGGTTATGAAAATATACAAGTAATGAAAATATACAGGTTATGAAAATATACAGGTTATGAAAATATACAGGTTATGAAAATATACAAGTTATGAAAATATACAGGTTATGAAAATATACAGGTTATGAAAATATACAGGTTATGAAAATATACAGGTTATGAAAATATACAAGTTATGAAAATATACAAGTTATGAAAATATACAAGTTATGAAAATATACAAGTTATGAAAATATACAAGTTATTAAAATATACAAGTTATGAAAATTTACAAGTTATGAAAATATACAAGTTATGAAAATATACAAGTTATGAAAATATACAAGTTATGAAAATATACAAGTTATGAAAATATACAAGTTATTAAAATATACAAGTTATGAAAATATACAGGTTATGAAAATATACAAGTAATGAAAATATACAGGTTATGAAAATATACAGGTTATGAAAATATACAGGTTATGAAAATATACAGGTTATGAAAATATACAAGTTATGAAAATATACAAGTTATGAAAATATACAAGTTATGAAAATATACAAGTTATTAAAATATACAGGTTATGAAAATATACAGGTTATGAAAATATACAAGTTATGAAAATATACAAGTTATGAAAATATACAAGTTATGAAAATATACAAGTTATGAAAATATACAAGTTATGAAAATATACAGGATATGAAATGATTTCGAAATCAGTAATCAATCGATGATTACAATTGCCTTGAAAATTAGTATGTTCAATTTGAACAAATACACGTAGATATGAACGATAATAATTGTCTATTGAAGCGTATAGAGAAATGTTTTAACTGCTATATAATATGTTTAGTCGTTATTTAAATGATTATTATGATAACGATTGCTATTTGAATATATTTATATTCGATTATTATTTATAAACGATTATTATGATAACGACTATTATTTAAATGTATTTAATATATAAATGTATAATCTTCGGAATAACGTTTGTTATTTAAGTATAATATTTTATAACAAAATATTTTCTTCGTGATAATATTAGTAAGCGTGAATTTCTTCATCCAGAAGATGGTTCTCTGTATTCTTATTCTGAATAAAAAAGAATACCTCTGCATTTTGAATTATTTTTACTGAAATATTTTGCATATTTAGAAGAGATGTGTTTGTAATTAGGAATAAAAATACCTTTATAAACAGAATGGTTACACTAAATACACCAGTACCAGTACTTTCATCACTAAATACACCAGTACCAGTACCTTCATCACTAAATACACCAGTACCAGTACTTTCATCACTAAATACACCAGTACCAGTACTTTCATCACTAAATACACCAGTACCAGTACTTTCATCACTAAATACACCAGTACCAGTACCTTCATCACTAAATACACCAGTACCAGTACTTTCATCACTAAATACACCAGTACCAGTACTTTCATCACTAATTACACCAGTACCAGTACTTTCATCACTAAATACACCAGTACCAGTACTTTCATCACTAAATACACCAGTACCAGTACTTTCATCACTAAATACACCAGTACCAGTACTTTCATCACTAAATACACCAGTACCAGTACTTTCATCACTAAATACACCAGTACCAGTACTTTCATCACTAAATACACCAGTACCAGTACCTTCATCACTAAATACACCAGTACCAGTACTTTCATCACTAAATACACCAGTACCAGTACTTTCATCACTAAATACACCAGTACCAGTACTTTCATCACTAAATACACCAGTACCAGTACCTTCATCACTAAATACACCAGTACCAGTACTTTCATCACTAAATACACCAGTACCAGTACTTTCATCACTAAATACACCAGTACCAGTACTTTCATCACTAAATACACCAGTACCAGTACTTTCATCACTAAATACACCAGTACCAGTACCTTCATCACTAAATACACCAGTACCAGTACTTTCATCACTAAATACACCAGTACCAGTACTTTCATCACTAATTACACCAGTACCAGTACTTTCATCACTAAATACACCAGTACCAGTACTTTCATCACTAATTACACCAGTACCAGTACTTTCATCACTAAATACACCAGTACCAGTACTTTCATCACTAATTACACCAGTACCAGTACTTTCATCACTAAATACACCAGTACCAGTACTTTCATCACTAATTACACCAGTACCAGTACTTTCATCACTAAAATAGTTGACTAAAAAACAAAGGAATATTATGCAAATTAAAAAAAAAATCATTAGTTAACCAAAAAAAAAATGAATATTGTTTGACTAAAAATTGTACTAATAATTAACCTAATTAATAACCAAAATTTCAATCAAATTATACTCGATAAAATAGAAATTGTGAGCACCTGATGTTAAATAAGGAGTTACAGAATTAATGGTTTTGCTGAACTTTAATATTACTATTATTGAAAATGATTGAATTATTTATTTGTTTACCTATATAGAATATAACAGTACAATCTAATAATATTACTTCATTTTCTCTTATTTTACATCAGGCTTTTATTTCATCTAGAGACTTAGAGATAACCCCTTCCATTTGGATGTGATTAATTAAACATTGAATAGATTAATCTATGGAATGATTTAATCTCTGAATATCAATTAACTTCGAATTCTTACTATTTTACATATTAATCTTTAATAATTTCACAAATAGTTACTTGACTATAATAGTTACTTGACTGAAATAGATACTTGACTGAAATAGTTACTTGACTATAATAGTTACTTGACTGAAATAGGTACTTGACTGAAATAGTTACTTGACTATAATATAATGTAGTTACTTGACTGAAATAGGTACTTGACTGAAATAGTTACTTGACTGAAATAGTTACTTAACTGAAATAGTTACTTGACTGAAATAGTTACTTGACTGAAATAGTTACTTGACTGAAATAGTTACTTGACTGAAATAGTTACTTGACTGAAATAGTTACTTGACTGAAATACGTAGTTACTTGACTGAAATAGTTACTTGACTGAAATAGTTACTTGACTGAAATAGTTACTTGACTTTTCTTTTCTTTTCTCTTTTCACTCACATCACTAATGCCTTTTCACTCACATCACTAATGCCTTTTCACTCACATCACTAATGCCTTTTCACTCACATCACTAATGCCTTTTCACTCACATCACTAATGCCTTTTCACTTGCGTCACTAACACCTTTTCACTTACATCACTAATGCCGTTTCACTTACATCACTAATGCCTTTTCACTTGCATCACTAATGCCGTTTCACTTACATCACTAATGCCTTTTCACTTGCATCACTAATGCCTTTTCACTTGAATCACTAATGCCTTTTCACTCACATCACTAATGCTTTTTCACTTACATCACTAATGCCGTTTCACTTACATCACTAATGCCTTTTCACTTGCATCACTAATGCCTTTTCACTCACATCACTAATGCCGTTTCACTTACATCACTAATGCCTTTTTACTTACATCACTAATGCCGTTTCACTCACATCACTAATGCCTTTTCACTCACATCACTAATGCCCTTTCTCTTTTTCGCTACAAATCACGCGTGTTTCTCGAGTCTGTGATATTGCAAACTATTTGACGGGTGCGAAGGTGATTGATAAACTGCCCCACACTTCATAAGCAACTGGAGACTACACTGTGACTACTTTGAGACTACACTGTGACTACACTGTGACTACTTTGAGACTACACTGTGACTACTTTGAGACTACATTGAGACTACATTGAGACTACATTGAGACTACATTGAGACTACATTGAGACTACATTGAGACTACATTGAGACTACATTGAGACTACATTGAGACTACATTGAGACTACATTGAGACTACATTGAGACTACATTGAGACTACATTGAGACTACAGTGGGACTACACTGTGACTACTTTGAGACTACATTGAGACTACATTGAGACTACACTGTGACTACTTTAAGACTACATTGAAACTACATTGAGACCACATTGAGACTACAATGAGACTACATTGAGACTACATTGAGACTACATTGAGACTACATTGAGACTACATTGAGACTACTTTGAGACTACATTGAGACTACAATGAGACTACATTGAGACTACTTTGAGACTACATTGAGACTACATTGAGACTACATTGAAAATACATTGAGACTACATTGAGAATACATTGAGACTACATTGAGACTACATTGAGACTACATTGAGACTACATTGAAAATACATTGAGACTACATTGAGACTACATTGAGACTACATTGAGACTACATTGAGACTACATTGAGACTACATTGAGACTACATTGAGACTACATTGAGACTACATTGAGACTACACTGTGACTACTTTGAGACCACATTGAGACTACAATGAGACTACATTAAGACTACATTGAGACTACATTGAGACTACATTAAGACTACATTGAGACTACATTAAGACTACATTGAGACTACAATGAGACTACATTGAGACTACATTGAGACTACATTGAGACTACATTGAGACCACAGTGAGACTACATTAAGACTATATTGAGACTACAATGAGACTACATTGAGACTACATTGAGACTACATTGAGACTACATTGAGACTACATTGAGACTACAGTGAGACTACAGTATGACTACATTGAGACTACATTGAGACTACATTGAGACTACATTGAGACTACTGTGAGACTACATTGAGACTACATTGAGACTACATTGAGACTACAGTGAGACTACATTGAGACTACATTGAGACTACACTGTGACTACATTGAGACTACAGTGAGACTACATTGAGACTAGATTGGGACTACATTGAGACTACATTGAGACTACATTGAGACTACATTGAGACTACATTGAGACTACTTCGAGACTACATTGAGACTACATTGAGACTACATTGAGACTACATTGAGACTACTTCGAGACTACATTGAGACTACATTGAGACTACATTGAGACTAAATTGAGACTACATTGAGACTACATTAATGATACAGAGGAATGTCTGTGAAGAATTATGGTTACATTATCTCTGCAAACTATTGTTTTAATTTACTAATTCAGCTTGTGATACATCATATATTGCAAATGAAAATAGTTCTGTACTATTAATGATTACAGAAAAGTTCACCGCCCTCAATGCACCGCCAGAAAGTTTTCCGCACTCCATTTTACGCATGGTAAGTTCACCGCAACTCAATTCACCACGAGGTAAATTTCAATTCAAGTAGTGTGGGTTGATGTTCTTTCGAATCAAGGTTAAGAAAAGGTTCGGCCACTGTTATTGTTATAATTGATTGAGAACAGATTCGAAAACCTTACCTTGTACATTACGACTAAATTCTAAAACTTTCCTCATATATTCAATTTATTAGTATGTGTGGCAATTTAGATTTTTCAGTTTTCCCAAATTCGGAAAATTGATTTATTTATTGCTCTTAAGTGTAACGGGTAGTTTCCCTTAACTAATGTTTAACGTGTAGATGAGACTCCTTCTAAACATTATTCATGGTTTCATACATGTGCTATAATGTAAACATTATAAAGTGAACAGAACTTCACACAATTCTCTCCTTTTCAATACCTACTTGTGAGTTGTAAGTACTACTACCTAATTGTTATAAGATAGTTAGTTTTCACAGCTCAAATGTGCAACATTACACTGCTAATTTCTATGTCGATAATGTCTTTTTCTTGTAGCTACATTTAAAAATACTACTTATTTAAAATGCCTGTGAATATGTAGTTTGTTTATGACTTCACTTTTAGGTTTTGATTGATTAAATTGAAGTCGAGACAGCAATCATTATATAATTTATATAATCTCATATATCCAATAATATCATTTCAATATTCTTGTCCCTATATATTTTCTTCGATTAGAAAAGTTATATAAATATTCAATACAAGCCTGCATTTTTCACGTAATTGATGTCTGTTTTAAAAGTTTGCTGCATTACTGTCATATTTTGAATTAAACTAAATTGTTTTGCGGGAACTGAGTGCGAAGAACATAGGGCGGTGAACTTTCCGCTCACCGCTATTAATATAATATAATTTTCATAGTTATTCAAGATTTGTTTGGTGTTAGTTCTTTATTTATGCAAAGATGACATTAGACTCAATTATTAGTAAGAAAACTATTTATGTATAATATTTGTAATAGTTTAAACTTTAAGTAGAGATTTCAAGTATTTACGGTTTAACATCAGTAATGAAAATACTGTAAGTATTTACTTCCAGCAGAACTTTTGCGTTACCTCTAGCCCGGTAAAGTGATTTCAACCTCAGATGATGAGATGGTTATTAAGGTATACTAGCCTTCTCTTGGATTATTTCTTGTGGGAATAGCGTGACAAACAGACAGATTGAACTCAAGTCAAGAAGGTAATTGACCTTGAAATAATATACATCGGTAAGTGTCTATACAATGGCAAGACAGGCCAAATATTTATTACAGTTGAGAGGATGCAACATGAAAAATGTCTTTATAAAAAGCTACTTGTCTCAGGATTGGTAAACAGTTTGGCTTTTGAAAAATCCGTCCATTATATCACAAGTTATTAAATTTCTTTCGATTGTTGTATTGAACATCACCTTGAATTAGTGCGGCAAATTAACAGTAGAGAAAGTTAATAGAAATTATATTAGTTCACTTTCTATTATTGCTATCAAAGTCAATATTAGAATATTTTCACTACTACCCTCCAATTCAAATGATTTATAAATGTGCAAAATAGTCCATAAATGAGTTTCATTTACCTACATTTAGTGTATTATAATACTCTATGTAGAGACGCTGCTAAAGCTCTATAAAATATTACTGCTAGCAGTACAGGAGTGTATAGTCGCAACTGCCCTAATATTGCTTACATTTGAATTCGGTTGGTTCTGAAATAATCTCAAGACTTTATTGTTTTAATATTTAGGTTAATGTTTTACTTAATATATCCCGTTTCAAAATTTAGTCGGGTCTTCTGGAATGAAACAATAGATTTATTCAACATATCCAGTGTTATTTGTTGAAGTACTTGACGTATTCTGTTCTTCAACTCATTGATATCTTTGGTGTGAGTTTGATAAACTTCACTCTTGATGAATATCAATAGAAATAAATCACGAGGTGTAATATCAGGTGATTTTGGTGGCCACTGTTCATGTCACCATCTGACCTTCTGCCAATTCACCTGTTAGCAAACTTTTCATTTAGCCACTCTCTGACAGTTCTTTACTAAACTCCATTTTGAATAAATAATTCTGAATCTGGCAATGAAGAAAAAGCAGGCCAAAAGTCAGACTGGAATAAATAGAGATAATTATTACAATTGACATTTGTATCAATAAATACTGTACTGAAAATTCCCCCAGCCCATAGGGTCGTGGTAAATGAAAAGGCTTTACTGTAGATACGTATTTATTGAATTAATTTCTAAAGTCTTGAGAGTGTTTAAAACCAACCGAATTCAAATCTCACCAATATTGTTTGTTTCTCAATAGTACCAATAGCCCCTCGAATGTACTATTGTACTACTTACATTACTATTGGAGAAGAGAGTGTTATAGTGTTGTCATTTGGTGAATACAGTGAAAAACCATTGGCCACTATATAATGCTCAATATACATGTAACATATATTTATATTATTTGTATACTGATTATTACTACCTTTCGATCCGAAAATTTATATTTGAAAAATGAATAATTTAGGGATTTTTTTTGTATAATACATTCATTTGTTGATTTTAATAGCAATAAATTTAATAACAGATGCCAAGTTACTTTAAAAATATAACAAACGTGTTTATTGAAAACAGTAATAAAATTTAAAAGATGCACATTTGGTTTAATACTCCATTTTGCAGCTCTGTACAATCATCTGTGACATTAGCGATTTCACACCTGTCACTACGCTAGATTCACCGGAATAATTTTTTTTTAAATTTCACTTATAAATAATTTCACCAAGAAAAGAAATCTGATGTTTTGAAAATTTGTTCAGTGTTATCATTGATGAATTGCAATAAGATTTATTTAGCTGTAGGAACTATTACGTTAGCCGTAAGGAAGGGAAAAACACGCTTCGTATGTGCTCTAATTTACTTCTTGATGACAACATGGATCAGTGACCTAAAATGAAAAATATTTCTCACATTGTTATAAAAGAAATTACATCGTCTATAAAACAATATACAACACAATAGAAATATAATACAAATAATGACTTCTTATAAGATACACTGCGATAATATCTAGAAACAAAGTGTAAGAGTAATGACTTATGAATTCATTCAACCATATTGGTTAGATCAACCATATTGGTTAGATCAACCATATTGGTTAGATCAACCATATTGGTTAGATCAACCATATTGGTTAGATCAACCATATTGGTTAGATCAACCATATTGGTTAGATCAACCATATTGGTTAGATCAACCATATTGGTTAGATCAACCATATTGGTTAGATCAACCATATTGGTTAGATCAACCATTTTGGTTAGATCAACCATTTTGGTTAGATCAACCATTTTGGTTAGATCAACCATTTTGGTTAGATCAACCATTTTGGTTAGATCAACCATTTTGGTTAGATCAACCATTTTGGTTAGATCAACCATTTTGGTTAGATCAACCATTTTGGTTAGATCAACCATTTTGGTTAGATCAACCATTTTGGTTAGATCAACCATTTTGGTTAGATCAACCATTTTGGTTAGATCAACCATTTTGGTTAGATCAACCATTTTGGTTAGATCAACCATTTTGGTTAGATCAACCATTTTGGTTAGATCAACCATTTTGGTTAGATCAACCATTTTGGTTAGATCAACCATTTTGGTTAGATCAACCATTTTGGTTAGATCAACCATTTTGGTTAGATCAACCATATTGGTTAGATCAACCATATTGGTTAGATCAACCATATTGGTTAGATCAATCATATTGGTTAGATCAACCATATTGGTTAGATCAACCATATTGGTTAGATCAACCATATTGGTTAGATCAATCATATTGGTTAGATCAATCATATTGGTTAGATCAACCATATTGGTTAAAACAATACTCGACATAGGTTGTCGTAATACTCTAGTCCAGTAACAATTACTAAAAGCGAATTAAATACAATGTGAAACTATATGACGGGCACTCGTAGATTGCATGCCTTCGCCGCTCCTTATGAATGACATTGACCATCAAATACTCCTTGGGTTATAAATGACCTTGACCTTTGATCTGTTCTCTCCCAAAATCTAATAAACAGGTTCCTGGATATGAACAATCATCCCACCAAATTCCAGCAAATTTGGTTGAAAACTTTTGAGTTATTGAATGACCTTGATATTGACCTTTGACCCAATCACTCTCAAAATGTTATCAGATGGTTCCTGGATAATGACCAATCGTCCTACCAAATTCCAAGCAATTTGATCGAATTCTTTTTGAGTTGTGCCTATAACAAGATTACAAGTAACTAAATTCCGCCTAAAATATTACCTTCTGCAATCTGCGTGAGTAATTATTATCAATTATCTCACAAAAATCACATTCCATACCATCACATTCTACATCATCACATAGCATATCATCACATAGCATATCATCACATAGCATATCATCACATAGCATATCATCACATAGCATATCATCACATAGCATATCATCACATAGCATGTCATCACATAGCATATCATCACATAGCATATCATCGCATAGCATGTCATCACATAGCATATCATCACATAGCATATCATCACATAGCATATCATCACATAGCATGTCATCACATAGCATATCATCACATAGCATATCATCACATAGCATATCATCACATAGCATATCATCACATAGCATATCATCACATAGCATATCATCACATAGCATATCATCACATAGCATATCATCACATAGCATATCATCGCATAGCATATCATCGCATAGCATGTCATCACATAGCATATCATCACATAGCATATCATCACATAGCATATCATCACATAGCATATCATCACATAGCATATCATCACATAGCATATCATCACATAGCATTTCATCACATAGCATTTCATCACATAGCATATCATCACATAGCATATCATCACATAGCATATCATCACATAGCACATCATCACATAGCATTTCATCACATAGCATGTCATCACATAGCATGTCATCACATAGCATATCATCACATAGCATGTCATCACATAGCATATCATCACATAGCATATCATCACATAGCATTTCATCACATAGCATTTCATCACATAGCATATCATCACATAGCATTTCATCACATAGCATATCATCACATAGCATGTCATCACATAGCATATCATCACATAGCATTTCATCACATAGCATATCATCACATAGCATATCATCACATAGCATTTCATCACATAGCATTTCATCACATAGCATATCATCACATAGCATTTCATCACATAGCATATCATCACATAGCATGTCATCACATAGCATATCATCACATAGCATTTCATCACATACCAGCTCCACATTTCTCAGAGTCTCTTACAGTGTTTTGTTGTCGCTGAAATTAGAACAGCAGGTATTGCATTGAAATAAACTATTAAATAAGTTACCTATTAGTGTGGCACTCTGAAAGGATATTTGTGAAATAGTATCTAATTTCAGTAAATTACTAGTTTGCGTACCTATTACGCGAACTAGGAACATGAACTAAGAACATGAACTAGGAAGGGGGTATTTTAAAATTAATTTTTCTTAAATTTGATATACCTTCAATCTGATTTAAATATTTCACACTAAAATATGTTAATGGACAGAAATTCTATTATCTTAACTGCATAAATGATAACAAAAGGGAAATATCTTGAAATTGAAATTCAGCCAATTTTAGAATATCGTATTGAAAAGCAAATAATTTTAGATGTCTGACGTATAATTTATGAATAAACTCTATATTGAACTGACTGTTTGAAATCGGACTACATGTGAAAAGTTCTTCATAGATCTCTACTTAATAATAAAACAATACGAAAAATGTAACGATTCAAATTAAAACCTCTTTCCTAGTTCACGTCCCTAATTGAAATAGGGACGTGAACTAGGACTTTACTCTAATTTTATATGGATTTGGAAATGCTTGAAGTTTTTTCTATTGGAATATATTTATTTGCTAGTTAATATTTCCAAATTGAAAATCCTTTACTTTGATACAATATTTTGTTCATAAATATTGTGTAATATATTTTAAATCTACGGAAATTACATCTAAAGTTTGATTTACTCTGTTTGCATTCAATTATAACAATTAATGGTTATTTGCTCATCAGGGAAAGGTGCGAGTGATATGTTGTAAATTGATTGAAATGATGAATAATCTTTAATATTTGACAGGTTTATTGACTGTGTGATGCGGGCAGGCATCAGTTGCATGGCCTTCCTAGCTTCAGACTTGCAATTAGTGGCCCAAATCTAATTAAAAAACAGACAGACATTGAAACTCTCCTGCCAGGGAATGTTCACCTCTCACATTTCTACACTCAACTCCAATGCAATCTTAACATACGTGATGTTAACTGTAATCGAAAGACCATTAAATAGCGTTAAATTAGTTCACCTTAGCGTCTTAAGTGTCGATAGTTTCAGTTCTAGACTGATAGGCGGCGCTACATGCAAAGACAGAGTGAGAGTTGAGTGTCTGTGATGTCATTCATACCGGCAAAGGCGTTGCATAATATTGTGTTTGGACACGTTTGTTCCCTTTGCAAGAGTGCTGATGAGCTTTCAGTGTGGTCTGGAACGCTGTGGAGTGATGGTGTCTGTGGTCTTCGCTCCGACCTGTGACTCGAGATGATGAAACCCATGCCGTGATTTGACAGGCTGACTTTGCTCCTCTAAAGTGTCCAAACACATTTTTCTTATTTGCTTAATTACTTCCATCTCATTGACATTCATTCATTCTGCTTTTTGTTGAAGGTGCGAATTTAGGAATATCATTTCTGGGCAGTTTGAGACAGTGAAAGAAGGGCGTGGAGTTTCCAACGTTTTCTCCATAATAAATAATTCGCGAGAAACTCTTGATAAAATTCAGGCTGAATTATTCATAGGAATTGCGAGCTTAGTATTCATCTTTTAATTATTCCGAGGAATTACATTAAAACTTTCAAATTCATCAGCATTTATTTCGAAATTATTTTAATCCAATTTATTTTTATGTTGTTAAAATAGTTTTGGTTTTTAATGGTGTTTTATTTTGTTTCAGTTTTTCCAGTTATTGTTGTTGATAAATCTATGAGGTTTGCGTGTTACCTTTTTAAAGATCTTGTGAGTGCTTTACAATTAGAAAACCGAACACTTATTCAAATTAAAAGAACGTATTTTTCGGAAGTGAAAATAAGAAACAAAAGTAATCCCAAATCAAAATTACTTGTGGCCTTTCTGCTAAATCACACTTACACATTTGTTGTTGTTGTGCCGAAAAAAGGAGAAAAAACACAAAAAATGATTGCTTTGAGCTGACGAAAATCTACAACTTTTAAACTCCATTAATTTTCTAAAAGGAATTTAGAATTTCATTCTGGGAATTTGTTTTAACTCCCTCTTCTCACCACCATTTGTGCCCAACTGAAGTGAAAATATTCCATTGGTGTTTTCTCTGCTACAACGAAGAGTATTCTTAATATAATTGTTTGTATTGGTAGAACAGGTATTGTTCTCTTGACGCCTTCAATACAAATAATTGAATAAACTACTAAAGGAAGTAAAGGTGACTAAATTGCATTAATACCCCCCCCCCCTATCTTCTCCACCACAATGCTGATTAACATGGCTACTTACCACAACACTATAATCGACACCTCTAGTTTCGGGCCACACCACGGCCCACCCCTCCCAATCACCCACCAAATTAATGGCCACCTCAGTTCTCCCCCATCGAGTGTCACTAACGGTCACCCTCCACCCCCCAATGTCAGCCACAGCCACTCCTCCCCCATCAACGGACACCCTGTTCACCACCACCACCACAATGTAGGTCTCACCAATGGTCAGGGCCTGAGTTCCACACAGCACCAACAGCTGATTGCGTCCTTGAATTCGCACTCCGTGCCCTCGTCACACCCCCCTGTGAGACCCTCTTCCCCGCCCCAGAAGGACATGGACGCGGTGAAGCTGTTCATAGGGCAGATACCTCGACACCTGGAGGAGAAGGACCTCAGACCAATGTTGGAGGAGTTTGGCAAGATCTACGAGTTCACAGTCCTCAAGGACAAGCTCACGGGAATGCATAAAGGTAGGAGAACATTTTATGGCTTGGGTAACAATTGGGATGCTATTGTTTGGTATTTTTTTTAATACTGTAGTCAAGAGTACCACATAAACTACCCGAAACACCAATTGGAAAATTGACTGTAAAGATATAGGGTAGATTACGAATTATTGGTCATTTTCACATCTTCTTCGGTCATATAAAATAAAAATAAAACTGTATAATAATTATTATTTGATTTTAATTATAATAGGTATCCATGAAACCTTCAGGCATCATGAATAGCAATAGAAATTTTATAGTAATTATTATATATTGTTTTCTTATATACCTACCTGAAGATGTTAAACTGACCGATAATTCGTAACTTAATTACCTTAGTTAGGTCTGAGGTTTAATTAAATTTTCTATTTTGAAATATGGTATCTATTGATAGTTTTATTTTTCATTCTTACTGAAGAGTTCAGATGAAAATATTTGAAATATTTCCATAATATTCGTAAAAAGTATATAGAAATCATTTGAAACAATGACACGAATAATTACTATCAGTAGCTTTTTCTAAGTGCTATAGGAAGAAAAGATAGAATAACATTTCAATGTGTAATGTTACTAATATTTAACAACATCTAACGTTAATTTCAGGTACATTATGTCTACACATTATTGTACTTACAATATTGATAGCAAATACTCAGTAGGTTTATTTATATTTTTTTTCCATTTTTTTTGTATAAGAAGTTATTTGAAGAGTTATAAATATTAATTTACTATCAGTAATACCAGTTTTATAATATTACTTTAAGGCTAGTTCTTACTAAGGCTAGTTCTTACTAATGTTAGTTTTTACTAAGGCTAGTTCGTACTAAGGCTAGTTCTTACCAAGGCTAGTTCTTACTAAGGCTAGTTCTTACTAAGGCTAGTTCTTACTAAGGCTAATTCTTACTAAGGCTAGTTCTTACTAAGGCTAGTTCTTACTAAGGCTAGTTCTTACCAAGGCTAGTTCTTACCAAGGCTAGTTCTCACCAAGGCTAGTTCTTACTAAGGCTAGTTCTTACCAAGGCTAGTTCTCACCAAGGCTAGTTCTTACTAAGGCTAGTTCTTACCAAGGCTAGTTCTTACCAAGGCTAGTTCTTACCAAGGCTAGTTCTTACCAAGGCTAGTTCTTACTAAGGCTAGTTCTTACCAAGGCTAGTTCTTACCAAGGCTAGTTCTTACCAAGGCTAGTTCTCACCAAGGCTAGTTCGTACTAAGGCTAGTTCTTACTAAGGCTAGTTCTTACTTGGGCTAGTTCTTACTTGGGCTAGTTCTTACCAAGGCTAGTTCTTACTAAGGCTAGTTCTTACCAAGGCTAGTTCTTACCAAGGCTAGTTCTTACTAAGGCTAGTTCTTACCAAGGGCTAGTTCTTTCTAAGGCTAGTTCTTACCAAGGCTAGTTCTTACCAAGGCTAGTTCTTACTAAGGCTAGTTCTTACCAAGGCTAGTTCTTACTAAGGCTAGTTCTTACCAAGGCTAGTTCTTACCAAGGCTAGTTCTTACCAAGGCTAGTTCTTACCAAGGCTAGTTCTTACCAAGGCTAGTTCTTACCAAGGCTAGTTCTTACTAAGGCTAGTTCTTACCAAGGCTAGTTCTTACTAAGGCTAGTTCTTACTAAGGCTAGTTCTTACTAAGGCTAGTTCTTACTAAGGCTAGTTCTTACTAAGGCTAGTTCTTACCAAGGCTAGTTCTTACCAAGGCTAGTTCTTACTAAGGCTAGTTCTTACCAAGGCTAGTTCTTACCAAGGCTAGTTCTTACCAAGGCTAGTTCTTACTAAGGCTAGTTCTTACCAAGGCTAGTTCTTACCAAGGCTAGTTCTTACCAAGGCTAGTTCTTACCAAGGCTAGTTCTTACCAAGGCTAGTTCTTACCAAGGCTAGTTCTTACTAAGGCTAGTTCTTACCAAGGCTAGTTCTTACTAAGGCTAGTTCTTACTAAGGCTAGTTCTTACTAAGGCTAGTTCTTACTAAGGCTAGTTCTTACTAAGGCTAGTTCTTACCAAGGCTAGTTCTTACCAAGGCTAGTTCTCACCAAGGCTAGTTCTCACCAAGGCTAGTTCTTACTAAGGCTAGTTCTTACCAAGGCTAGTTCTTACCAAGGCTAGTTCTTACCAAGGCTAGTTCTTACCAAGGCTAGTTCTTACTAAGGCTAGTTCTTACCAAGGCTAGTTCTTACCAAGGCTAGTTCTTACCAAGGCTAGTTCTCACCAAGGCTAGTTCGTACTAAGGCTAGTTCTTACTAAGGCTAGTTCTTACCAAGGCTAGTTCTTACTAGGGCTAGTTCTTACCAAGGCTAGTTCTTACTAAGGCTAGTTCTTACCAAGGCTAGTTCTTACCAAGGCTAGTTCTTACCAGGGCTAGTTCTTACCAAGGCTAGTTCTTACTAAGGCTAGTTCTTACCAAGGCTAGTTCTTACCAAGGCTAGTTCTTACCAAGGCTAGTTCTCACCAAGGCTAGTTCTTACTAAGGCTAGTTCTTACCAAGGCTAATTCTCACCAAGGCTAGTTCTTACTAAGGCTAGTTCTTACCAAGGCTAGTTCTTACTAAGGCTAGTTCTTACCAAGGCTAGTTCTTACCAAGGGCTAGTTCTTACTAAGGCTAGTTCTTACCAAGGCTAGTTCTTACCAAGGCTAGTTCTTACTAAGGCTAATTCTTACCAAGGCTAGTTCTTACCAAGGCTAGTTCTTACCAAGGCTAGTTCTCACCAAGGCTAGTTCTTACTAAGGCTAGTTCTTACCAAGGCTAGTTCTCACCAAGGCTAGTTCTTACTAAGGCTAGTTCTTACCAAGGCTAGTTTTTACCAAGGCTAGTTCTTACTAAGGCTAGTTCTTACCAAGGGCTAGTTCTTTCTAAGGCTAGTTTTTACCAAGGCTAGTTCTTACTAAGGCTAGTTCTTACCAAGGGCTAGTTCTTTCTAAGGCTAGTTCTTACCAAGGCTAGTTCTCACCAAGGCTAGTTCTTACTTGGGCTAGTTCTTACCAAGGCTAGTTCTTACCAAGGCTAGTTCTTACTAAGGCTAGTTCTTACCAAGGGCTAGTTCTTTCTAAGGCTAGTTCTTACTTGGGCTAGTTCTTACCAAGGCTAGTTCTTACCAAGGCTAGTTCTTACCAAGGCTAGTTCTTACCAAGGCTAGTTCTTACCAAGGCTAGTTCTTACTTGGGCTAGTTCTTACCAAGGCTAGTTCTTACCAAGGCTAGTTCTTACCAAGGCTAGTTCTTACCAAGGCTAGTTCTTACCAAGGCTAGTTCTTACCAAGGCTAGTTCTTACCAAGGCTAGTTCTTACCAAGGCTAGTTCTTGCCAAGGCTAGTTCTTACCAAGGCTAGTTCTTACCAAGGCTAGTTCTTACCAAGGCTAGTTCTCACCCCTGTCACCACTATAGCTATAGTCACTGTGTAGGTGCTTCAAATCAGTGGTCGTTAGCACGGTACTATAGTACGCTTTATCACCATCTCATGGCACTATGTACTTATAGCTACAATTAACTGCTTTGTACTATTTAATTGGTAAGAAGCATGCATCTATTAAGACTTATAGATTGCACTTCTAATGCTTAATATGCAAGTCATTATGTCCATTATTAGACGCGGTACTTTCTTTAGTTTATGCTAAAATATGAATTTTGATTACAGATATTTATCTTGTATTTGAGTCTATTTTGATGTATATTGTAGGCGATTGTGCCAGAAAATCTTTGTTGTTCCCCAAACATTTAGCACTCTAATCTAATCCACTAACTCATTACTAGCCACAACACCTTCACAACCAGTGTGTCCTCTCTGCTGTCTGTGTGTCCACTGTGTGTCCATTGTGTTGTCTGTGTGTCCACTATGTGTCCATTGTGTAGTCTGTGTGTCCACTGTGTGTCCATTGTGTTGTCTGTGTGTCCACTATGTGTCCATTGTGTAGTCTGTGTGTCCACTGTGTGTCCATTGTGTTGTCTGTGTGTCCACTATGTGTCCATTGTGTTGTCTGTGTGTCCACTGTATGTCCTTTGTGTCCGCTGTCGATGACAGAGCTAATTAATCTTCATGTATTTGGTCTCTCAGCTCTGGCTTCGATCAAGAAGAATGAACTCAATTTGGTCATTGAAAATCAATACTCACATTTATTGATAGCTAACGATGGTCAGATGTACTGACTTTATTTTATATATTCCCTAATTACTCTGAACATTGCTCCACAGTTTCCTAATTACTCTGAACATTGCTCCACAGTTTCCTAATTACTCTTAACATTACTCCACAGTTTCCTAACTACTCTGAACATTACTCCACAGTTCCCTAATTACTCTGAACATTACTCCACAGTTCCCTAACTACTCTTAACATTACTCCACAGTTCCCTAATTACTCTGAACATTACTCCACAGTTCCCTAATTACTCCAAACATTACTCCACAGTTCCCTAATTACTCTGAACATTACTCCACAGTTCCCTAACTACTCTTAACATTACTCCACAGTTCCCTAATTACTCTGAACATTACTCCACAGTTCCCTAACTACTCTGAACATTACTCCACAGTTCCCTAATTACTCCAAACATTGCTCCACAGCTCCAAGGCTCCACACTCGGTGTCCTTCCGCTCCAGTGCCATATTAGATTTACTTTGAGTCCTGCAATCCTATCGCAGGCCCGGCATCCTCCTGTGTAATCCTTCATGAGTTAGCCTGGGATCCACGGCAGGAATCCTTCGAAATGGCGTTACAGTTAACTGCAGTTGAGAGTGTAGCTAAAGTGTGCCTTGAGTGTTTCGCTAGATTGTGACAACCATCTTATTGTTATCGTAGATATTTCCCCTTATAATTACATGGCAAAGCATTTAGACAGTGCGGTCTCGTGGTAGTGATGTTAGTAATGGTTAGAGGTACCACAGTGCATGTTATCATCATTAACAGGTAATATAGATTTAATTGAAGTATTAAGGGTGTTCTATATCATTTAACTCTTCAATCGTTGGCAAAAACTCTTTGACTAACTCTTCTTCGTTGATAAGAATTAAATCCTGTGGCTTTGAATTACTCTTACAGATTGAATTGATATAATGTCGTAGATATGTTTTTATATTCAAATGAATATATCATTGTATTAGGTATTTATATTTATATCTTTAAGGAAATAATAAGTTATATCATTATTCACATTAGTATCCCACTAGATACTACCCACCAACTCATCTCAGTAACAACCATGCTATTTATTTATATGTAAGTTATCCCTTAGAGTTTAGATGGTACTGGTAATATTTCATGAGATGCGTCTCTTTCTTGTTCAAAACAACAACTATTGTTTCTTCTGGCAAGTCCAATGATAACAACACCCACCTCTCTTTTCCCGATGAACTAAAGAAAAACGGATAAAGGCACTTTTTCTTTTCAACTTGTTTGTTTTAGTGCAGTGCTTAATGATTCTCGATACTCTACTTTAGACATCACTTTTTACTGTCCATAAGAATCCAGCAGAAAAATGTATCTTAACGTTAATTTGAAAACTATTTATTGAAACAACTGAATATCGTTTGAAAACTACACTCAAGTAACTTTTTGATGGTTTATCATACCGCCCACTCAAGAATGTTGTTGATGGTGTATCATACCACCCACTCTAGTAAGTTTTAGATGATATATCATACCACCCACTCTAGTAAGTTTTTGATGATATATCATACCACCCACTCTAGTAAGTTTTTGATGGTATATCATACCACCCACTCTAGTAAGTTTTTGATGATATATCATACCGCCCACTCTAGTAAGTTTTTGATGGTATATCATACCACCCACTCTAGTAAGTTTTTGATGGTATATCATACCACCCACTCTAGTAAGTTTTTGATGGTATATCATACCGCCCACTCTAGTAAGTTTTTGATGGTATATCATACCGCCCACTCTAGTAAGTTTTTGATGGTATATCATACCGCCCACTCTAGTAAGTTTTTGATGGTATATCATACCGCCCACTCTAGTAAGTTTTTGATGGTATATCATACCGCCCACTCTAGTAAGTTTTGCGACTTCTCTTAAGTCCACTCAAGTGGAAATCGTTTGAGTGGTCTGTGATGGAAGATGCGCTACTGCACTTATTTCTTTTATGCGTCTTTCTATTTCAGTTAAATTATATTTCCATCAAGACACTGCAATAGATATTCACTCATCTGGATTATACTCTAGTAAAGATTTCAATGCACATTTAAACATTTTTTAAATTATTTTCTAGGCAAATCCTAAAAACTTTTAATTGAAGCCTAATGTTAATTAAGATAATCGAGTTTGCGCTCATCAATCATGAGAAACTTAGCCATAAAGTGTCGCGCCTACTTAAAAATGCCAGAGGAGCTCTCGGTGCCTATCATTGCCGTGTATTTTGTGCAGAGTTCGCTTGGCTGCTCCTTAAGAACGGACCACAAAAGACTGCCTCGGTGTCTTTTCCCAACTGATAACGTCCTCTCTTGGATGATGAATCAATCCACGCACTCATCGTCTAGAAGAGAGTTAGAGGACTGTGACTAGATACTCGTTAGTGGTTCTAGATACTCGTTAGTGTTTCTAGGTACTAGTTAGTGGTTTTAGATACTCGTTAGTTGTTCTAGATACTCGTTAGTGGTTTTAAATACTCGTTAGTGGTTCTAGATACTCGTTAGTGTTTCTAGGTACTCGTTAGTGGTTTTAGATACTCGTTAGTGAATCTAGGTTCTCGTTAGTGGTTCTAGATACTCGTTAGTGGTTTTAGATACTCGTTAGTTGTTCTAGATACTCGTTAGTGGTTTTAAATACTCGTTAGTGGTTCTAGGTATTCGTTAGTGGTTCTAGATACTCGTTAGTGGTTGTAGATACTTGTTAGTGGTTCTAGATACTCGTTAATGGTTCTAGATACTCGTTAGTGGTTCTAGATACTCGTTAATGGTTCTAGATACTCTTTAGTGGTTCTAGATACTCGTTAGTGGTTCAAGATACTTGTTAGTGGTTCTAGATACTCGTTAGTGGTTCTAGATACTCGCTAGTGGTTCAAGATACTCGCTAGTGATTCTAGATACTCGCTAGTGGTTCTAGATAGTCGTTAGGGATTTTAGATACTCGTTAGTGGTTCTAGATACTCGTTTGTGGTTCTAGATACTCGTTAGTGGTTCTAGATACTCGTTAGTGGTTCTAAATACTCGTTAGTGGTTCTAGATACTCGTTAGTGATTCTAGATACTCGTTAGTGGTTCCAAATACTCGTTAGTGGTTCTAAATACTCGTTAATGGTTCTAGATACTCGTTAGTGGTTCTAAATACTCGTTAGTGGTTCTAAATACTCGTTAATGGTTCTAGATACTCGTTAGTGGTTCTAGATATTCGTTAGTGGTTCTAGATACTCGTTAGTGGTTCTAGATATTCGTTAGTGGTTCTAGATACTCGTTAGTGATTCTAGATACTCGTTAGTGGTTCCAAATACTCGTTAGTGGTTCTAAATACTCGTTAATGGTTCTAGATACTCGTTAGTGGTTCTAAATACTCGTTAGTGGTTCTAAATACTCGTTAATGGTTCTAGATACTCGTTAGTGGTTCTAGATACTCGTTAGTGGTTCTAAATACTCGTTAGTGGTTCTAAATACTCGTTAGTGGTTCTAGATACTCGTTAGTGGTTCTAAATACTCGTTAATGGTTCTAGATACTCGTTAGTGGTTCTAGATATTCGTTAGTGGTTCTAGATACTCGCTAGTGGTTCAAGATACTCGCTAGTGATTCTAGATACTCGCTAGTGGTTCTAGATAGTCGTTAGGGATTTTAGATACTCGTTAGTGGTTCTAGATACTCGTTTGTGGTTCTAGATACTCGTTAGTGGTTCTAGATACTCGTTAGTGGTTCTAAATACTCGTTAGTGGTTCTAGATACTCGTTAGTGATTCTAGATACTCGTTAGTGGTTCCAAATACTCGTTAGTGGTTCTAAATACTCGTTAATGGTTCTAGATACTCGTTAGTGGTTCTAGATACTCGTTAGTGGTTCTAAATACTCGTTAATGGTTCTAGATACTCGTTAGTGGTTCTAGATATTCGTTAGTGGTTGTAGATACTTGTTAGTGGTTCTAGATACTCGTTAGTGGTTCTAGATACTCGTTATTGGTTGTAGATACTTGTTAGTGGTTATAGATACTCGTTAATGGTTCTAGATACTCGTTAGTGGTTCTAGATACTCGTTAGTGGTTCAAGATACTTGTTAGTGGTTCTAGATACTCGTTAGTGGTTCTAGATACTCGCTAGTGGTTCAAGATACTCGTTAGTGGTTCTAGATACTCGTTAGTGGTTCTAGATACTCGTTAGTGGTTCTAGATACTCGTTAGTGGTTCTAGATACTCGCTAGTGGTTCAAGATACTCGCTAGTGATTCTAGATACTCGCTAGTGGTTCTAGATAGTCGTTAGGGATTTTAGATACTCGTTAGTGGTTCTAGATACTCGTTAGTGGTTCTAGGTACTAGTTAGTGGTTCTAAATACTCGTTTGTGGTTCTAGATACTCGTTAGTGGTTCTAGATACTCGTTAGTGGTTCTAAATACTCGTTAGTGGTTCTAAATACTCGTTAGTGGTTTTAGATACTTGTTAGTTGTTCTAGATACTCGTTAGTGGTTCTAGATACTCGTTAGTGGTTATAAATACTCGTTAGTGGTTCTAGATACTCGTTAGTGGTTCTAAATACTCGTTAGTGGTTTTAGATATTCGTTAGTGGTTCTAGATACTCGTTAGTGGTTCTAGATACTCGTTAGTGGTTCTAGATACTCGTTAGTGGTTCTAGATACTCGTTAGTGGTTCTAGATACTCGTTAGTGGTTCTAGATACTCGTTAGTGGTTCTAGATACTCGTTAGTGGTTCTAGATACTCGTTAGTGGTTCTAGATACTCGTTAGTGGTTCTAGATACTCGTTAGTGGTTCTAGATACTCGTTAGTGACTATCTATACCGAAAGTCCATACAGATATACTTTATCATTTTAATCACTACATATAATCATCATAATCATTCAGGTGTTACTCTGTTCGAAATAAGAATAATATGTTCAATAACTTAGAAGGTAATTCACACAACATTGTGAACTATAACTGATAATTACACACTTTAGTCATAGAAAGCTAATTTATCGGCATTTGGATTGAACAATTTTATCACCTTCGTAATTTGCCTTCGTAAACTTTGTAACATTTTTCGGTGTTACCTGAATTTTCTTGCTTGTTGTACTTGGCAATTTTTAGTACTTGATGTATTTTAGACGGGGAATTATATTTAGTTTATATCAAAAGATTATATTGATCTTATTATTTGTTTCCAGCAGGTAGTCAGGTGATTGGGAGTCGAAATAATTGATCCTAGAAGCTGCTGTTCACAACTCTTGTCTTGATATTAAGTACTGAATTAGTTCAAATACCAATGCAATGAACTGTGCCTTTGATTTCAGTAGGTAACTGTGATTGTGGGAAACTTTTTCTGATACTGAGAATGAAAAATGAAACAGTTTTTAGATTATTTATATTTAGAATATTTAATAAAATACAATAAGAAAAACGATATAATAATAGTTATTTAATTTTAATTTCAATAATTATTATATCTTCTTTTCTTATATGACCGAAGATGTGAAACTGTCCGATAATTCGTATCTTACCCTACATTAAATTATTTCTTATAAAAACTTTCCAATATGTACCTCAATTCATTCCTTTTCCATTGGATTTATTTTTGGTTTCTTGAGACAGTTCCTATAATCCTGTGCAGTGTTTTTTCTGGAGTCCTTCCATCCTTGGTTCCTGCAGGATTCCTCCCCACCCATTTTGCATAATATGGCAATTCAGTTGAATCCAATTATCGGCATTTATTCTAGGCCAGTATCCGTCTTTCTGTTCATTATTTCTCTGCTGGAAAGAAGAAGAAGAAGTTTACATTTCTTTGTCGCTTAAGATGAGGAGAATTTTAAATGTCTATGGTTTCTCTTTTTACAATGTAATGTGCTATTGTAGCTTCCCAATATTGTACAATTGCTATTAAATTCTCTCATATTCATATTATACATTGTAATAAATTATTGATAGAATACTGTTTTTTAATACGGTTCGATTATTTCTATATCAATCTTTTGAGCATGAGCTGTTTATTCGACAGTTTTTCTGTATTCTTTTTTGTGACGTCACTTATTGACATTTTGTAATAATAAACATGTGTTATTTTTACTCACCTGTTCTATTTGCTGCGCCGTGAAGAAAAGTTTTCTTATTTTTCTATTTGCCGAATAAAGCACTTTAAATAGTTTATCTGATTTCGTATGTTGAAGTCTTATATTTGTTCAAAGGAAGTGTTAATTTAGAGGTCTATTTTAATTGTTGTCAATTCTATTTATATTATATAATACTGAAGCTTGAAATTATAATTTAAATATAATAATTGATAAAATAATTACAATTCAGAATTAGTATCAATACCAGCATTAAATTTAGAATGTTTTTATACTCTTCATAAAAGTTTTAATAGACACATTAGGTAGGTAATATTCGTAAATCGATCTATTCAATAATAAAACTTTTGAATAAAGTTTTTGCAAAACACATTGATGTGTCATTTTAATATTGTACATTTGCTAATTTCGAATTGAAATATTATTAAGATATATAATAGATAATTGTTCATATCAGGCAATAATACCCATATTGTAGATTCTAAAAAGAAATTCTAAAACAGCTACATGATAAATTTTTATTTATTTTATTTGGTATCTATGATACCTGCAGGTATCATGGTTACCAACTGAAATTAATATTAATTATATAAGTTTTTTCTTATATTCTCGTGGAAAAAGTTGGAGGAGCTTAGCAACAACTGGAAAGACTTAAAACTCTACTTGTGTACGGCCCCTTAAACCTCTCCTTTGCGGCTGAGAGGATGCTGAAGGCATTCCCTCTCTGGATCGCAAGAGCCATTCGCTGTTGGAACCAGGCAGACTCCCTTGGATCATTCGTTATCCCAACAGGCCTCTACATTTGGACTTCATGAATAAGAAAGTCGTACGGTCCTGTAGTTTCTATAGCAATTGGCTAAAATGTGGGCGGAGAATCTTGAAGTTTACGATTCTTTACAATTATGTCACAACCACAGATCCCTAATTAATATTCTTTTTGGCACACCTGCAGTTCCAAAAGAGACTTTTTCAATTCTTTAGAATACAGCAAAACAAACGGTTCGGACGCTTTCCTTCACTTGTCTAGAGTAGGAGGCTGAAGACTCTCCACAAGACTTGCTTCACACCATTCTTTGCCCCGAATTCTCCCCGGTGTACCTACCAGAACTGCATCGTTCAGATACCAAAAAGTGAACTCTGACCAAACCCTAACAGTCACCTCATCTACTCCAAGAGCAAATATTAATTAGATATACCTGTTACCTTCAAATAATTCACCAAACGAATTCTGTTCATAAAATTATTATGAATAATGAAGTAAATATGCTGTTTTAGGTCTTCGACTATTATGATATGACAACAAAATCATGTTTCCATTAATATAAATTATAAACAATCTAGTAACTCTTTCAATCCCAGTGAGATAGATAGAATAGATAAGATAATAGTTATCCTAGTTAGCAACAGAAAGACTTGCCATGCACCACCACAACTTATTTCATTAATTAAAGGTCTACCAAAACTCAGATGGCATCCCAACTTGTCGCAAATTACTCAGAAATTAGATAGTAGAAGTCTGGGGAAGTAACGCGTGGCTCTATTAGATCCAATTACCGCCTCATTACTAACGGCACAATCTTGCCATCCCTCATTGGGTTAGGGACTCTCTTGAAAAACTATAGAGCAATGATTTATTCTTTGCAATTACAGTAACAATTGTCCTTATATCAAACAAATCTGATCACCTCTACTTGCTAATACATTCACAATGAAGCTAATGAAGCTAACAATACAAAAACTTGCTAATACATTCACCAGTCAAAATGACCTGGATTTAATCCTAATTTCATAATGCAAATATAACTATATAAAAAGGTTATAATTTTCAACCTTTATTCTATATTTCCAATCAAAGTGAATTGCTTAAAATCTATTAATTGCAATGCTTGTAAATATTGTAAAATTGGTCTGGGTACACGACAGAAAATTTGGAAAATAATAAGAAATTAGAAAACTGTGATTTATGAAACTGCTATTTTTTTGCGGTAACTTTTTCCTCCAACAGTTTCAGATATTTGACCCTATGGGCTACTGCTCCTAATGGTGATGGTACACACAGTGTTCACTGTATTTACATCTCATTTTACCTTGTTATTTACAACAGTTCCCCCACTAAGTGTTCTCTAATCACATTAAGTAATGTCACCTGCAAGTTGTTAACACATTCCCTTCTTGCTCTTATTACATTTAACATTTAATTGCATTAAAATCAAGTTACATGCAAATATTTAAGTACTTAATTTATAATGTTTTTTCAGTGAATTGAAGTGAAAGCTTATTTATTTGGCTGTAAAATATGCTATTAATGTTTGTCATTATCTATTGTACATTTTCATTATTAAAGAAAAGTTTTTTTTCAGTCTTTTCTTTCTTGAAAGAAAAAAAAATTTAATTATATTAAATCAATCATTTTCTTTCACCTATTAATGTATTTGATAGTAATAAATCATAAAAAAATGAATAAATTTTAGTGTAAAAATAATGATTCTTGCATTCATTTAAATTTGATTAAATTTATATTGAAATCTAATTTCAAGTGTTTTTAAATTTTAATTAATTTCGATTTTGAAAATCTAACTAAAAGTCTATAATTACATGATGCTAATAACTAATGCATGATGCTAATGACTAATACATGATGCTAATGACTAATACATGATGCTAATGACTAATACATGATGCTAATGACTAATACATGATGCTAATAACTAATACATGATGCTAATAACTAATACATGATGCTAATGACTAATACATGATGCTAATAACTAATACATGATGCTAATGACTAATACATGATGCTAATAACTAATACATGATGCTAATAACTAATACATGATGCTAATGACTAATACATGATGCTAATGACTAATACATGATGCTAATAACTAATACATGATGCTAATGACTAATACATGATGCTAATGACTAATACATGATGCTAATAACTAATACATGATGCTAATGACTAATACATGATGCTAATAACTAATACATGATGCTAATAACTAATACATGATGATAATAACTAATACATGATGATAATAACTAATACATGATGCTAATGACTAATACATGATGCTAATGACTAATACATGATGCTAATAACTAATACATGATGCTAATGACTAATACATGATGCTAATGACTAATACATGATGCTAATAACTAATACATGATGATAATAACTAACACATGATGATAATAACTAATACATGATGATAATAACTAATACATGATGCTAATAACTAATACATGATGATAATAACTAATACATGATACTAATAACTAATACATGACACACCTTACACACAAATACTCGGGTTAGAAGACACTAGTAAATATGACGTCACAATTTCGCACATATAGACAATAATTTCGTTTCGATGACATGGCTTGTACAAACAACTTCCCCCCCCCCTCCCACTTCTAGACAACTTCCCCCACCCCTAACATCTCCACCCACCTCCTAACCAAACACTTCCACCGACTACAATAATTATTGTGAGTGTTGCTCTTCACTCCGTACCAATTCTCTCCCATTGTATAGACGCTAATTATTGTGCAAAGAACACAATCAGGCAAATGGAATAATTGATAATAAATCAATACATAAAATACTATATAAAATGATGCAATTAAAACCCTATAACCCGTTATATGACCGTGCAATCGGTTGATATTACGATGGAATGAGAAAATAATTATGAGACAATATTTGTAGTTAACAATATTCGTAGTTAACAATATTCGTAGTTAACAATATTCGTAGTTGACAATATTCGTAATTAACAATATTCGTAGTTACCAATATTCGTAGTTAACAATATTCGTAGTTAACAATATTCGTAGTTGCCAATATTCGTAGTTAAATTTTTTCGTAGTTAACAATATTTGTAGTTAACAATATTCGTAGTTAACAATATTCGTAGTTGCCAATATTCGTAGTTAAATTTTTTCGTAGTTAACAATATTTGTAGTTAACAATATTCGTAGTTAACAATATTCGTAGTTAACAATATTCGTAGTTAACAATATTTGTAGTTAACAATATTCGTAGTTAACAATATTCGTAGTTAACAATATTCGTAGTTAACAATATTCGTAGTTAACAATATTCGTAGTTAACAATATTTGTAGTTAACAATATTCTTAGTTAACAATATTCGTAGTTAACAATATTTGTAGTTAACAATATTCGTAGTTACCAATATTCGTAGTTAACAATTTTCGTAGTTACCAATATTCGTAGTTAACAATTTTCGTAGTTATCAATATTTGTAGTTAACAATATTCGTAGTTAACAATATTCGTAGTTAACAATATTCGTAGTTAACAATATTCGTAGTTAACAATATTCGTAGTTCCAATATTCGTAGTTGACAATTTTCGTAGTTAACAATATTCGTAGTTAATAATATTCGTAGTTAACAATATTCGTAGTTACAAATATTCGTAGTTAACAATATTGGTAGTTAACAATATTCGTAGTTAACAATATTCGTAGTTAAAAATATTCGTAGTTAACAATATTCGTAGTTAACAATATTCGTAGTGAACAATAATCGTAGTTAACAATTTTCGTAGTTAACAATATTCGTAGTTAACAATATTCGTAGTGAACAATAATCGTAGTTAACAATTTTCGTAGTTAACAATATTCGTAGTTAACAATATTCGTAGTGAACAATAATCGTAGTTAACAATATTCGTAGTTAACAATATTCGTAGTTAACAATATTCGTAGTTAACAATATTCGTAGTTAACAATAATCGTAGTTATGACAATAATCATAGTTATAACAATAAATAAATAAACTTTATTGAACAAAAATAATACATTCAAGCCTATAAGTTCTGAATTGAACTTTTCAGGCAAAAAAAGATTTAAATAAAAAATAAGTGTATATGAGAAGGATTAAAAGTTATTGCAAATATTTATAGCAGAGGAAATATTTAGGACAAGTGATGAAACTATTAAATGTATTAAAAATATGAAAAAAAACTTAAAGTAAGACAAGAGGACTACGTAGCGTATTCATTTAATAAACAAGTCTTATATTTTTTCTTGAAAATGTGAATTGAATTGCTGGTGCGTATGGTCTGCAGTATGGTATTCCAGAGTTTAGGTCCATTGAATGTTAATGATTTTTGACATTGTGATAGTCTTTGGAAAGTTGGGAGTGCATTATTACGAGATCTGGTACTATAGTTGTGAGAAGCATAAGACAAATTTCCAGAAGTGTGCTGCAGTTCTGAAATGGATTCCTAGTGCAAGTTTATAAATTTCTGGAATACGTAAAATTTTAGTTTTAAGAAAAAGAGGCCTAGTAGCAGCCAGGTACTCAGAGGATGTTATGATTCTAATAATTTTTTTCTGAATTAAAATTAGGGAATTGAGATGAACAGCAGGAGCATCATCCCAGATAAGAATACCATACAGCAGATAGGGATAAACAACTGCATAATATAGACCAATTAGAACGCTCTCTGGAATGAAACTGTACAATAATCGTAGTTATAATAATAATCGTAGTTATAACAATATTCATAGTTATAACAATAATCGTAGTTATAACAATAATCGTAGTTATAACAATATTCATAGTTATAACAATATTCATAGTTATAAGAATAATCGTAGTTATAACAATATTCATAGTTATAACAATATTCATAGTTATAAGAATAATCGTAGTTATAACAATATTCATAGTTATAACAATATTCATAGTTATAACAATAATCGTAGTTATAACAATAATCGTAGTTATAACAATATTCATAGTTATAACAATATTCATAGTTATAAGAATAATCGTAGTTATAACAATATTCATAGTTATAAGAATAATCGTAGTTATAACAATATTCATAGTTATAAGAATAATCGTAGTTATAACAATATTCATAGTTATAACAATAATCGTAGTTATAACAATAATCGTAGTTATAACAATATTCATAGTTATAACAATAATCGTAGTTATAACAATAATCGTAGTTATAACAATATTCATAGTTATAACAATATTCATAGTTATAAGAATAATCGTAGTTATAACAATATTCATAGTTATAACAATATTCATAGTTATAAGAATAATCGTAGTTATAACAATATTCATAGTTATAACAATATTCATAGTTATAAGAATAATCGTAGTTATAACAATATTCATAGTTATAACAATATTCATAGTTATAAGAATAATTATAGTTATAACAATAATCATAGTCATAACAATAAAGCAGTTCTAACAATAATGCAGTTCTAACAATAATCGCAGTTATAACAATAATCATAGCTATAACAATAATCGTAGTTATAACAATAATCATAGTTATAACGATAATCATAGTTATAACAATAATCGTAGTTATAACAATAATCATAGTCATAACAATAAAGCAGTTCTAACAATAATGCAGTTCTAACAATAATGCAGTTCTAACAATAATCGCAGTTATAATAATAATCATAGCTATAACAATATTCGTAGTTATCATTCAACAGCAGGTACTGTACTAGTAAAAGTAAATAAAATAATGTTCTCAATCTCCGTGGATTATTTCCACTTTTTACTTTTCTCTTATCATCGTATTTTAGTGTAAAAAGTTTCTTATGAATCGAAATTATTCTTTCATTTTATATTTTTTTGTATGAACATTGATTTTAATTTTGAACACTGCATCATACCATCCTCTTTCCTCCCTTCCTCTGCCATCGAAAATAATATGGTGGCTGAAAGTTCACCAGCCTCAATTCTCCACCGGGAAGTTCACCACCGAAAAGTTCATCGCCTTCAATTCAACGTATGGTGAGTTCATCGCAACTCTATTCATCTCATGGCAAATTTACCACAAAAATATTTCAATTCAAATTATGACAATATTAGAAAGATGATTACCAAAGGCCTATATTTTATATTAGTCGCAGGTTTTTCTGGAACTTTCAATTGTATATTAGTTCTTGCTGTTACTATGATGACCAAAAAACAGTAATGATGCCAAGGGTTGACACAGGGCTTTCAGTAAGCAAGTGACGTCTGTTTACATGCTAATCTGGAGAACTGTTACGAATGCATTTAGCAAGAACAAAAATTAACATTGAATATTGCTGGAGAAATACAAAACCAGGGGAAGAAAATCTTTCCTTTATTCTGCTGTTCCTCCACAGAGCTCGTTATGCCTATGTCGAACAGAGCGATGTTTATGTGTGAAGCATTAAACGTAATTTAGATGTTAATTTTAATCATTTTGTTTTAATTGCATTGATTTATTTTATTTTAAAATTTGTTGGCTACTAGTAAATTAAACTAATGGGGAGTCCATTCGTGAGTACGGCATGAGACATACTATGTAACTATAATATCAAGTATTTAAATATGATCTCTATTAATTACAATAAATACAAGCAGTTGTCAAAGTATTTCTTAACCCTGATCCAAAGGAATTATCAACATACGGTGAACGTACCGCGTGGTGAATTGAGGTGCGATGAACTTACCGCGCGGTGAATTGAGGTGCGATGAACTAACTGCGCGGTGAATTGAGGTGCGAAGATCTTACCGTGCGGTGAATTGAGGTGCGAAAACTTACCTGTAATCAGAAAATAAGTGAAGTGCCTTTTTTCAAAATGATTAAAATATCTTTTTTTTTCTTTTTGGTAAAGTCTGCTGAATTTACTTACTTAATTTAATTTAACAACATTGTAAGAATACAACTCTCATGAAGTGTTGCACTTCACAGCAACACAACTCTCATGAAGTGTTGCACTTCACAGCAACACAACTCATATGAAGTGTTGCACTTCACAGCAACACAACTCTCATGAAGTGTTGCACTTCACAGTAACACAACTCATATGAAGTGTTGCACTTCATAGCAACACAACTCATATGAAGTGTTGCATTTCATAGCAACACAACTCATATGAAGTGTTGCACTTCATAGCAACACAACTCATATGAAGGGCTGCACTTCACAGCAACACAACTCATATGAAGTGCTGCACTTCACAGCAACACAACTCATATGAAGTGTTGCACTTCATAGCAACTCACACACATTCTCACTGTTAATGGACGTGCGAAAGAGACGTTACGACGTCGTTTGTTGCAGAGACAAACGGCGTCTGTAGCGAGAGCTGAGAGGGTTGCGTCGATAGGATTAGAGGGCATTACGATGTCCTCCTTTGAGCAATTTATTCACTGGGGAGATTAGCAGAGGGATAATTGTCATGACGAACAGCTAAATTGCCATGTTTAGATGTTATTGTCATATTTAGTTGGTATGGACGGGGTGCGGTAAAGAATAGCGTTATTTGACACTGTGTATAATAGCACTATAATAATAATCCATATTATTTGACACTGTGTATAATAACACTATAATAATAATCCATATTATTTGACACTGTGTATAATAACACTATAATAATAATCCATATTATTTGACACTGTGTATAATAACACTATAATAATAATCCATATTATTTGACACTGTGTATAATAACACTATAATAATAATCCATATTATTTGACACTGTGTATAATAACACTATAATAATAATCCATATTATTTGACACTGTGTATAATAACACTATAATAATAATCCATATTATTTGACACTGTGTATAATAACACTATAATAATAATCCATATTATTTGACACTGTGTATAATAACACTATAATAATAATCAATATTATTTGACACTGTGTATAATAACACTATAATAATAATCCATATTATTTGACAGAGGGTTGAAGATCATAGTAATTATATACAAATACATTGTAGATGAAATTTAAATAGTTTTATATCACATTAAATGGTTACTGGGGTACTATGAGAACAGACCAGAGATGGGATGAGGCCCGTCTCTGTGGAATACGGAGACTTTGACTCTCCTAGAGCTGACTCTTTACTGAGCTCTAAGATACTCCACAAGTTGCTGACTATAAACACTAATTATATAGTTCCATGCCTGAATATAGTCTGATAATCTCAACCGGAAGTCACTAGTGAGCTGAAATCCCGTCCATTAGTTTGAGTGGTCCTACTTATTCTCATAGGCATCAACTAACCACAGGAATTCAAAGTCTTTTCCTTGACTATCATAAAGCACATCATTAAATCTTTTACTACTCCGTGGAAAAGATTCATATCTCTTAAGGCAGGGAAAAATATTTCCATTATTTTATGACCTTTTCTCAATGTAGCTAATTAAAATATTGAGCCATTTCCAAATGCTAACTCGTAGGCTTTATTTACTATCACCTCTTCATTTTCTCCTCTTCCATCCGTGATTGCAGCCACTGGTGCTTGTGTCTCTATACAGGTACCGGTCTATACACTATACAGGTACTAGTCTCTACAAGTACTGGTCTATACAGGCATTGGTCTATACAGGTACTGGTTTATACAGGTACTAGTCTATACAGGTACCGGTCTATACACTATACAGGTACTAGTCTCTACAAGTACTGGTCTATACAGGCATTGGTCTATACAGGTACTGGTTTATACAGGTACTAGTCTATACAGGTACCGGTCTATACACTATACAGGTACTAGTCTCTACAAGTACTGGTCTATACAGGCATTGGTCTATACAGGTACTGGTTTATACAGGTACTAGTCTATACAGGTACCGGTCTATACACTATACAGGTACTAGTCTCTACAAGTACTGGTCTATACAGGCATTGGTCTATACAGGTACTGGTTTATACAGGTACTAGTCTATACAGGTACCGGTCTATACACTATACAGGTACTAGTCTCTACAAGTACTGGTCTATACAGGCATTGGTCTATACAGGTACTGGTTTATACAGGTACTAGTCTATACAGGTACCGGTCTATACACTATACAGGTACTAGTCTCTACAAGTACTGGTCTATACAGGCATTGGTCTATACAGGTACTGGTTTATACAGGTACTAGTCTATACAGGTACTGGTCTATACAGGTACTGGTCTATACAGGTACTGGTATATACAGATACTGGTCTATACAGGTACTGGTCTATACAGGTACTGGTCTATACAGGTAGAGGTTTATACAGGTACTGGTCTATACAGGTAGAGGTTTATACAGGTACTGGTCTATACAGGTACTGGTCTATACAGGTAGAGGTTTATACAGGTACTGGTCTATACAGGTACTGGTCTATACAGGTACTGGTCTATACAGGTACTGGTCTATACAGGTAGAGGTTTATACAGGTACTGGTCTATACAGGTACTGGTCTATACAGGTACTGGTCTATACAGGTACTGGTCTATACAGGAACTGGTCTATACTGGTACTGGTCTATACAGGTACTGGTCTATACAGTTACTGGTATATACAGGTGTTACTAGGACAAAATGCCTAACGGACAAAATAAACGAATATAGAATAAAAAAATAAGATAATGACGTAACAGAATGTTGGAAAGAGAATAACAGAATAAACTCAATATTTAATTTAAATAAAAAAAGGCGAATAGAAAATTATTAATGAAGAAGAATGAAAAAACTCTAAAGGAAATATTGAAGAGATATCTGTAATGAAATGATTATTGGTAGCTTCATACGCTATTTTGTTATAAACCTTTTCATTGAACATCAAATAATATAAAAAAAAATTTGTAAGACCTAATTAAATACCAAATATTTCGTCTCAGTTAGCATTCATAAAATATACAATAGTATTGTTTTCTAGCGGAACTTCTATTATTTATGTTGTTAAAAATACAGCTATCGACGTTCTTTTTCATAATCATGAGTACTTAACTGTTTTCAGAACTAACTTATATAAACATTGAAATTTCAGGAATGCCATTTCTTGAACTAAAGAAAACTTTCTTGCTTTAATATTTTCAAAAACAACAATAAAAATAACTAGATAGATTATGATTATAGAAATCTAATAAAATAAACAATATTTAAAAAAATAAAATGAAATCAATCCTTAATAAGTCAAAATAGAGGCTCTATTATTACCTCTAATAAAGTAATCATTATAACAATTCAAAATAGAGCAAACACTTTAGTAATGAATCACAAACACAGCGAAATAAGACAGTGTTTACACTAAGCACGCCGAGTTACAAATGTTAATATTCAATGTGGTAGCTCTTTGTTTCCACTTGGTCTCACTTATTACAAATTAGAATCTTTGTCCACTATTGGCATACTGGAAATAAGTTGACAATTCGCTTGAAGACGTTAGGTATTATGACCGTAGGCATTTTGTCCGCTTACGATAAGGGTAACTGATTTCTTGTCGGACACATCTATCACTAATAACTGTAAATAATTGACAAACTATTTTATATTTCCCACCTGGCATTTTTTCTGTGTCTTACCTACTCCTCCCTCCCCCTCTGGTGGTGATGCCTCCCCCCTCCCCGGTGTTCCAAAGTTGGAATGGTGTCGCAAACCATTCCGTGTACTGATATACATGGTTGACAGAGTTTGTCAAATCAGAACAGTTACGAACTCTCTGTGACTGTAACTTTGATCTAACTTTCATCGTGTTACATCTCCTATAACCTAACTTGTAACTCTGCAGCTTAGTATAATATAACTGTAGAACTGTTACTGTAGATCTATAACTGTAGAACTATTACTATAGATCTATAACTGTAGATCTATTACTATAGATCTATTACTATAGATCTGTTACTCTAGATCTATTACTATAGATCTGTTACTATAGATCTATAACTGTATATCTCTAACAATAGATCTATTACTATAGATCTATTACTCTAGATCTGTTACTGTAGATCTATTACAATAGATCTCTAACTGTAGATCTCTAACAATAGATCTCTAACTGTAGATCTCTAACAATAGATCTATTACTCTAGATCTCTAACAATAGATCTATTTATTTATTCTCTTTTGTCTAACATGAATTTCCTCTCAATGGATTTGTTTCGAATCTCTTGTAAGAAAATCACTTAAAAAATGTCTTCCTATTTCTTTATCTCCGTGCATATAAATACATTTATTCAAATATTCTTTATTTATTCAGACGAATAAAGCAAGGAATATGAATTATGCATGAATTCATAGAAGGATAACATATTAAAAAGGGAGGAAAGGAGGGATGAATTTGTAAATACTGAAAATAATGTTAGCTTAGAAATGACAGACTTGGAGTGTTTGAAATGATAGAAAGGTGTTGTGTCTGCTAAGGTAAGGTGTTGGTTAAAGCGTTGATTTTGTTAAGGTGTTGGTGAAGGTGTTGTCTTCATTCAGGTGGCAGTGTCACCCTTTTCCCAATGCATTCACAGTATAATATTCCCTAGCAGTAAAATAAGGAAGATATTCCTTAGTACATTCATTTAGTGCAGGAGATTGATGTTCACTTTTAT
Organism: Caprella mutica; assembly: GCA_947561585.1. Taxonomy (NCBI): domain Eukaryota; kingdom Metazoa; phylum Arthropoda; class Malacostraca; order Amphipoda; family Caprellidae; genus Caprella; species Caprella mutica. The sequence continues at coordinate 456,057 of CANNZV010000251.1, forward strand.
TATGCGAGTTAAAATATGCGCATTAGTTATTCTATCTAAGTATTACTCCACAGATTGGATGTTAGAAAACAGGTACCAGTGGGGTACAGTAATTAAAGCAATTGCACTTACGTTATTTAGTGTAGTCTATTTAAAACAGGGATAGAATTAAGTAAATCTATTTTGATATTATTTCACATTCTAGTTACGTATATCTTTATATATTTATATGAATTAATTTTTTAATTAATTTAATATGTCGAAGTTAAAATTTTTTTTTCATGACATCATGGAAGTGTTACAGTTTGGTTATTTTTTTGTGATAATTCCAATTCAATTTAAGAGATTTTAACTCTAAAAATGTCAAAATATTTTTATGCGCTAGGACGTTGCATTGGTTATCATTTCCACTCCTTGCCTGAAACTATTTTTTACTATTTTAGTATAGGCTTGTGTTCATATGTAGATTTTATTTTAGTATTCATTTTATTTTATTTTTATGATTATTTACCAATAATCATTATCATTTTTAACAAGAATGTGCTCAAAATTAAATATGGAGTAGGCAAATGAGTAAAATTATGCAGTTACTATATACTCTTGATGTAATTATTATACATTTAAAACTATAGTTCTGGTATATATTTCATAGACAACACATTGATTTATAATTACTCTATTTGTACTTATTTGTACTTATTTGTACTTATTTGTACTTATTTGTACTTATTTGTACTTATTTGTACTTATTTGTACTTATTTGTACTTATTTGTACCCTAATACACTACATTGTACTGCATTTAGCATGAAGTACTACAGCGCTTATATGTCAAAAAATAATCATCATAATAATTCCATAGCAAGTTAATATAATGAATTTATGACATTATTAATAACTAACCTTGAATGTCTTTATTTTAATGTAGTGTTGGTTCTTAGCAACTCGTTCCATTGTGACTAGTGTTTGTTTTCTTAATTAGTCTCCATCTTAACAATGAAATGAGATTAGACTTACTTATTAGTTAGAGGGAAGAGAAACGAGTAGTACAGTGACACTGTGTCATGTCACAGTGTCACAGTGTCATGTCACTGTGACATGACACAGTGTCATTGTGTTAATACTATGCCGCACTACCTCTTTACCACTCCAATACTATGCCACACTACTTCTTTACCACTCCAATACAGTGCGCACTACCCCTTATTCCAATACAGTATGCACTACCCCTTACTCCAATACAGTGCGCACTACCCCACACAGTACAAGTATCAAGAGGGCGGAATGGCGTCCCTAACTGCTTCTGGTAGGAGTTTTAATTGTCCTAATATGTTGGTGGTGGGGAAAGTTGTACAGAAGAATGACTGGCTGTAGAGTTGGAATAAGTTGCATCGACCAGAGAGAAATCACCATATCAATGGCAGCCAAATGAGAGAGAATTGTCCTATTGAGCGCAAGGGGTGTCCTATTGGGGGGCAAGGAGTGTCCTATAAATGGACAGAGAGTGTCCTATAGAGGGGCAAGGGGTGTCCTACAAAGGAGCAGAGAGTGTCCAATAGATGGGGCAAGCGTATCACTCTAGTTTCTTTACATTATTACACTCTATTCATCTTAGATATAAGGTACGGTTCGAATAAGACATTTCGTACTAGAAAATAGGGTTAAATTCTTCATGACTTAGTTCCACATTATATTTTTCATTCAATAAATAGAAGATATCGTGCTCGGACATTTCGTCCACGGACATTTCGTTCAACGAACATTTCGTCCACGGACAATTCGTCCACAAATTGCTTTATTTTGTATTATATTTATTTTGTGCATTTAGTTTATATAGTATATTATTTATATATATTCTGCAATATATTTAGATGTATTTAACACCCTTATTTGATCAGTAATAATTACCTGGCATGTCTCGATGTTATTACAGTACATAAACATAGAAAACGGAGACATTTTTCGTGGTGTTTATTTCACAGTAACTACAATAATCATCAATACTATTATTCAGATTAGGTAATTAGATGCACTATTGGCTCAGAATTCAGTATTTTATAGCAGAATATTTTTAACAGTGATTACCTAAGTTACATACATAATAATATGCAGGTATATAATATACTACTAAAAAATGATAAGATATTAGCTATATATTAGTTCTTTTTAGTGTTACGTTATATTATTTAAACATAAAGACGTCCGTGTTAATGAATTGTTTCATATTTTCGGACTTATACATATATAATAATTATTATTATTTACCTCTATTGTAATTACTTTAATTCCTAAGTATCCACACATTTATTTTTGTTAGGACCCTGCTATTTCAGTTCTAAATTTTAGATACTCATAATTCATTAATTAATGCAAAATATCAAACGAGGTCAATAACTTAAAGATACAGTCAACCCGTTTAGCATATCTAATTTCATAACTGTAATCGATAGATAAACATTTTTTATGTGTTAATTCATATACGGCTTAAATCACTATTATATTATTGTATATTTACACATGCCTATTAATGTAATAGTGAAAAATAACATAAAATATATTCCATAAACACTTTTAAATACAAAATGAAGCCATTCGTGGACGAATTGTCCGTAGACGAGATGTCCGTGGACGAGATGTCCGTGGACGAGATGTCCGTGAACGAGATGTCTGTTGACGAATTGTCTGTAGACGAATTGTCCTTAGACAAGATGTCTGTAGACGAATTGTCCGTGGACGAATTGTCCGTAGACGAGATGTCTGTAGACGAATTGTCAGTAGACGAGATGTCCTAGACCCAGAAGATATAAAGCAATAACATCTTTTCGGAAAATGTCTCACTCTAAATCTATTTCCTAGCCACTAGCTAAATATCGCGTACGCAGCTGTGCTCGCAAGTAACTTATTTCTAGCAGCATCTTGGGCATTCTTTGCCCTGATAGCCATACATTATCTTCTATGATATCTTATGCTTTTCCCATGCAACAGCTTAAATATTGTCGCTAGGGAAGATTATCTAAGGCGGCTTCGTTTCTACACGGCGCACCAGACCGTTATAATTCATCGATAGATTACGAAGGGAACTTTCAGCCTGATCGTAAGTAACAGTCCGGGTTCAAGTTTGGACTTATATTGGGAGGGGTTAACTTATACTCTCTTTGTTTAGGTCCAAAAATTATCCCAAGAGTTTAAAATTAATGGTTGATAGTAAAATTGAAGATGGTGGATTAAAATATCTTATCCTTAAAAAGGGAGGAATTTTCTTGGTGCTTTAAGTTTGCATCAAATTGGTTTCCAAAATTCTTTGAAAAACCTTATACTGTTAGTTAATTCTTTAGAATTTAACTAAAAGATAAAATTTCAGACTATTTACGTCTAAACTAATACTATTTCTTTTCTTGAGACGCAAAGCCTTAATTAGCTGTGCAGGTTGTAATTTCCTAGCTTCAGGTTTGTAGAAGTACTTTCTTTAGCCTCTGCCGTTTATGCTATTGGGTGTCAATAAGATCTATTTTAGCGTGGCTTGACTTTTCGGTTGCTCTCCAGGGAGCCCATGTAACTTTAGTGCTTTTTTACAGCCAATCTTTCTAAATTAGGGCAAACTAGGCCAGGTGTTTCGCTGTCGTTCCTAAACCGATTTTGCCGGCTAAATTATGATGGATGAGCGGGTCAGTGGTGTACTTGAGGAGATGCAGCCTAATCACTAGCGGCCTAATCACCCAATATGCTAATGTGTCTATTCACACCAAACACTGAGCTAAGTATTGATACCCAAATATTGGCTATTACTATACTAGGCACTGGTAATTAGTTGATGCATTTAGATAGAGTAACAAGATAAATGACATCAAGTGTTCAAATTATAAAAATTTCAACACTGTCAACGAATTATCTCGTTTTAAAAAGTTTAAAACTATGATCATTAATTTGGTAGAAAATTAAAATTATACTGAAACATGCCTTATCGAACAAATTCTTATACCTAACACGAAATCAATTACCAAACTACCATTCCATGCTTCAATAAGTCATTTCTTCACTTGCCAATGCCACAGGTAATCTTAACCTGTATAATCATCTCTACTTATGCCTTGTATTGCCATTGATTTGTGCTGGTGCTAGGCATGACACTGCATTTTCCAGGCATTAGTGTGCGTAACATTCCTATCAGAGATAAATTATCACTAATCATAAGTTCTGAGCCTTAAGCTAATCATTGCAGTCACGTTTGAATGATCTGGTTAGAAGCCGCTGTTTTTACTGAAGTCTATTGGAATTGTCGTAACTGTGATATTCTTTGGCTAGTTGTCAATGCTATGTAAAGTTGCTATGTAAAGTTACTATGTAAAGTTGCTATGTAAAATTGCTATGTAAAGTTACTATTTAAAGTTACTATGTAAAGTTACTATGTAAAGTTACTATGTAAAGTTGCTATGTGAAGTTACTATGTAAAGTTACTATTTAAAGTTACTATGTAAAGTTACTATGTAAAGTTACTATGTAAAGTTACTATGTAAAGTTACTATGTAAAGTTACTATTTAAAGTTACTATGTAAAGTTACTATGTAAAGTTACTATGTAAAGTTACTATGTAAAGTTGCTGTGTAAAGTTGCTATGTAAAGTTACTATGTAAAGTTACTATTTAAAGTTACTATGTAAAGTTACTATTTAAAGTTACTATGTAAAGTTACTATGTAAAGTTACTATGTAAAGTTACTATTTAAAGTTACTATGTAAAGTTACTATGTAAAGTTACTATTTAAAGTTACTATGTAAAGTTACTATTTAAAGTTACTATGTAAAGTTACTATGTAAAGTTACTATTTAAAGTTACTATGTAAAGTTACTATTTAAAGTTACTATGTAAAGTTACTATGTAAAGTTACTATTTAAAGTTACTATGTAAAGTTGCTGTGTAAAGTTGCTATGTAAAGTTACTATGTAAAGTTACTATGTAAAGTTACTATGTAAAGTTACTATGTAAAGTTACTATGTAAAGTTACTATGTAAAGTTACTATGTAAAGTTACTATGTAAAGTTGCTGTGTAAAGTTGCTATGTAAAGTTACTATGTAAAGTTACTATGTAAAGTTACTATGTAAAGTTACTATTTAAAGTTACTATGTAAAGTTGCTGTGTAAAGTTGCTATGTAAAGTTACTATGTAAAGTTACTATGTAAAGTTACTATGTAAAGTTACTATGTAAAGTTACTATGTAAAGTTGCTGTGTAAAGTTGCTATGTAAAGTTACTATGTAAAGTTACTATGTAAAGTTACTATGTAAAGTTACTATGTAAAGTTACTATGTAAAGTTACTATGTAAAGTTACTATGTAAAGTTGCTGTGTAAAGTTGCTGTGTAAAGTTGCTATGTAAAGTTACTATGTAAAGTTACTATGTAAAGTTACTATGTAAAGTTACTATGTAAAGTTGCTATGTAAAGTTACTATGTAAAGTTGCTTTGTAAAGTTACTATGTAAAGTTGCTATGTAAAGTTGCTATGTAAAGTTGCTTTGTAAAGTTGCTATGTAAAGTTGCTATGTAAAGTTACTATGTAAAGTTACTATGTAAAGTTACTATGTAAAGTTACTATGTAAAGTTGCTATGTAAAGTTACTATGTAAAGTTGCTTTGTAAAGTTGCTATGTAAAGTTGCTTTGTATAGTTGAGTGATTTAGATAAAATTGCAAAACTAAGAAAGAAAACTCGTAGAATGCATACCTTCACCGCCGCTACAGTATTTTCTTCATTTTGATCTTTTTGTGACCTGGACCTTTGACCTGATCACTCCCAAATACAAACCAAATAATTCCTGGATAATGACCAATCGTCCCACTAAATCTTAGGCAATTTGGGTGAATACTTTTTGAGTTATGCGAATAATAAGATTACCATTAATTCAGGGTAACACAAAATTACAAATAAATAATGCCTATCGAAACATAACATTCTGCAAATCTGCAAAGGTAATGATTACCACTTTAAGAATTTTTTTAGAATATTAACTATCTTTCAGAACTGATAAAGTTCTAGAAATTTATGAACTGTTGGGCAAATGGTGGTTTTCAATTCAAATTCATCCTGTATATAACCATTATAAAAAAGTTTCGAATTTGTGAAATTTCTTACATTTAATTTTTGTTGTAAGGTACTTTTTGTTGTAAAATTTAATCTTAATGAATTACTGTAAGAGCTAATGAGACTTCACTCATTTATAAGCGAAAGAAGTGGGCATTCTTCTCTAGTTGTCCCTCTCCTTATTCTGAAAGTAAGTCTTTCCCTTTCCTTATTCTGATAGTAAGTCTTTCCCTTTCCTTATTCTGATAGTAAGTCTTTCCCTTTCCTTATGCTGATAGTAACTCTTTCCTTTTCCTTATTCTGATAGTAAGTCTTTCCCTTTCCTTATTCTGATAGTAAGTCTTTCCCTTTCCTTATTCTGATAGTAAGTCTTTCCCTTTCCTTATTCTGATAGTAACTCTTTCCTTTTCCTTATTCTGATAGTAAGTCTTTCCCTTTCCTTATGCTGATAGTAACTCTTTCCTTTTCCTTATTCTGATAGTAAGTCTTTCCCTTTCCTTATTCTGATAGTAAGTCTTTCCCTTTCCTTATTCTGATAGTAAGTCTTTCCCTTTCCTTATTCTGATAGTAACTCTTTCCTTTTCCTTATTCTGATAGTAAGTCTTTCCCTTTCCTTATTCTGATAGTAAGTCTTTCCCTTTCCTTATTCTGATAGTAAGTCTTTCCCTTTCCTTATTCTGATAGTAAGTCTTTCCATTTTTCTTATTCTGATAGTCACTCTTTTCCTTTCTTTATTCTGGTAGTAACTCTTTCCCTTTCCTTATTCTGGTAGTAACTCTTTCCCTTTCTTTATTCTGGTAGTAACTCTTTCCCTTTCCTTATTCTGATAGTCACTCTTTTCCTTTCTTTATTCTGGTAGTAACTCTTTCCCTTTCCTTATTCTGGTACTAACTCTTTCCCTTTCTTTATTCTGTTAGTAACTCTTTCCCTTTCCTTATTCTGGTAGTAACTCTTTCCCTTTCCTTTGGTATATGAAAAAAAAAACAATTGTCAATGCCTACGAGACAACATCTCCACCTACCTACAGACTACCCCTTCCACCTACCTACAGACTACCCCTTCCACCTACCTACATACTACCCCTTCCACCTACCTACAGACAACCCCTTCCACCTACCTACAGACTACCCCTTCCACCTACCTACATACTACCCCTTCCACCTACCTACATACTACCCCTTCCACCTACCTACAGACTACCCTTTCCACCTACCTACATACTACCCCTTCCACCTACCTACATACTACCCCTTCCACCTACCTACAGACTACCCCTTCCACCTACCTACAGACTACCCCTTCCACCTACCTACATACTACCCCTTCCACCTACCTACATACTACCCCTTCCACCTACCTACAGACTACCCTTTCCACCTACCTACATACTACCCCTTCCACCTACCTACATACTACCCCTTCCACCTACCTACAGACTACCCCTTCCACCTACCTACAGACTACCCCTTCCACCTACCTACATACTACCCCTTCCACCTACCTACAGACTACCCCTTCCACCTACCTACAGACTACCCCTTCCACCTACTTACAGACTACCCCTTCCACCTACCTACAGACTACCCTTTCCACCTACCTACATACTACCCCTTCCACCTACCTACATACTACCCCTTCCACCTACCTACAGACTACCCCTTCCACCTACCTACAGACTACCCCTTCCACCTACCTACATACTACCCCTTCCACCTACCTACAGACTACCCCTTCCACCTACCTACAGACTACCCCTTCCACCTACTTACAGACTACCCTTTCCACCTACCTACAGACTACCCCTTCCACCTACCTACAGACTACCCCTTCCACCTACCTACAGACTACTCCTTCCACCTACCTACAGACTACCCCTTCCACCTACCTACAGACTACTCCTTCCACCTACCTACAGACTACTCCTTCCACCTACCTACAGACTACCCCTTCCACCTACCCCCCAATTTATTCATTACCATTTAAAAAGAGTGTCTTTCTCCTTCCTTTGTGTGTTTCCTCTAAATGAATCAAAATAATTGCTTCTGGAGAAGTTCTGGCGAGCTTTGCGAGAGTATATTGTGAGTGTTTCTTTGGGACAAAAAGTGCCTCTGGTTCCCTCGGACCAAAGAGTTGTCCTCAATTTGTAACACATTGATTGAGGCATTGATTTGCCCCTCTGTCTTCTTTGCTTCGATCTGATGGTTCTACTTGTTAATGTTAACCAATGCAACTTGTTGATGTTAACCAATGCAACTTGTTAATGTTAACCAATGCAACTTGTTAATGTTAACCAATGCAACTTGTTAATGTTAACCAATGCAACTGGTTAATGTTAACCAATGCAACTTGTTAATGTTAACCAATGCAACTTGTTAATGTTAACCAATGCAACTTGTTAATGTTAACCAATGCAACTGGTTAATGTTAACCAATGCAACTTGTTAATGTTAACCAATGCAACTTGTTAATGTTAACCAATGCAACTTGTTAATGTTAACCAATGCAACTGGTTAATGTTAACCAATGCAACTTGTTGATGTTAACCAATGCAACTTGTTAATGTTAACCAATGCAACTGGTTAATGTTAACCAATGCAACTGGTTAATGTTAACCAATGCAACTGGTTAATGTTAACCAATGCAACTTGTTAATGTTAACCAATGCAACTGGTTAATGTTAACCAATACAACTTGTTGATGTTAACCAATGCAACTGGTTAATGTTAACCAATTCAACTTGTTAATGTTAACCAATGCAACTTGTTAATGTTAACCAATGCAACTGGTTAATGTTAACCAATGCAACTTGTTAATGTTAACCAATGCAACTTGTTAATGTTAACCAATGCAACTTGTTAATGTTAACCAATGCAACTTGTTAATGTTATCTTTTGTGTCAATTTAATATCACATGCTAATTTTTCATTCATTTTTGACGATAGATAATTATGTAAAATACCAATTTTCGTCAGTCGTTTACAACAAAAATGATACCCAGACCGTAAAATCTAACAAATGATATTTTACTGTAAAAATTTAATTTAATCGACAATGGTGAACTGTCTGGTGACTATTAACGTAGGAACTGAGACTCTACCTTAAAAGTACGACTATAGCATGAAATTAGTGAACATTGTGTTATAGACACACTGTGTCAGAGAGACACTGAGTCAGAGAGACACTGTGTCAGAGAGACACTGTGTCAGAGAGACACTGTGTCAGAGAGACACTGTGTCAGAGAGACACTGTGTCAGAGAGACACTGTGTCAGAGAGACACTGTGTCAGAGAGACACTGTGTCAGAGAGACACTGTGTCAGAGAGACACTGTGTCAGAGAGACACTGTGTCAGAGAGACACTGAGTCAGAGAGACACTGTGTCAGAGAGACACTGTGTCAGAGAGACACTGTGTCAGAGAGACACTGAGTCAGAGAGACACTGTGTCAGAGAGACACTGTGTATGAACTACTCCTAAAGATGAATGACTGTTAGTTTTACGCCCCGCAAAGTGTTTCTACTTTTAGGAATCTCACTGATTACAATAGTCGCTCTTGAGCCTCTCTCTTTTATCCTCTCTCAAAACTACCCCCTAACCCTCTCTCTCTCTCACTCTCTCTCTCTTTCTCTCACTTTCATTCTCCTCTTAATGATCAAAGTATTAATTGCTTTGTGAACTCTGGTCATATCTACCATCAGTGCAGTCATTCACAGGAGTGAACACTCCAACACTAAAATATTATCACATTCACTTTCTCATATAGTAATTGGTTACAAGTGTCTATTCATATCAAAATGTACTAAATGTATTGCAGAGCAACAGCCTCTATTTATTATTAAATGTTGTCGACACTTATTCCTAACGTATATTACAATATTTGTGCTATAATGTTTGTGTTTTTCTTATTCAGTTCCAATGATAAAAAAGAGCATTCAAACCAGCAAACAGTGTAACAATTATTTCATTGAAATGCTAGGGACTTTTTTCTGCTGAATACATGAAGAATTGGAAATTTCGTCCAAACATTGCTATTAAAGCATTAAAAAGTCATGAGTAGAATTTCGATAACTTAATATTGCAGTTTGGGCACTACTGAATTGATACTGTGAATTCTGTGCAATATCAGTGTACAGCTGTACTACTGTGTAGTGTACAGCTGTATTACTGTGTAGTGTACAGCTGTACTACTGTGTAGTGTACAGCTGTATTCCTGTGCAGTGTACAGCTGTACTACTGTGTAGTGTACAGCTGTATTACTGTGTAGTGTACAGCTGTACTACTGTGTAGTGTACAGCTGTATTACTGTGTAGTGTACAGCTGTACTACTGTGTAGTGTACAGCTGTATTCCTGTGCAGTGTACAGCTGTATTACTGTGTAGTGTACAGTTGTATTCCTGTGCAGTGTACAGTTGTATTACTGTGCAGTGTACAGCTGTATTCCTGTGTAATATAATTAGAAGGATAGTAAGAAAATACTTCAGCGGAATTCAACTTTGTATTATTTTTATAATAATTCTGGAGAAAAGAGTGAATCTTTTTCTCTATATACAGGGTGTTCATGAAATTGTGCCTACTTTTTGAAAGTTCATATTTCCGGTTCTAATTAAAATGATTGAAATCTATTTTCAGCTTATTACTGAGAAAATCTTTATCTCTTACAATCTATTATAGTTTGAAATAAAAATGAACCAAATGGGGGTATAAAAAAGGGTTAAAAAATGAGAGTTAACTTAATAATTTTTTTTATTTGGCAAAACTTTAAAATCTACAAATTTATTTCCCTACAAAACTTATACTTTTGTTTCTTGGGTAAAACTAACAAATAAATAGTTTAACTAAAAAATTATGCAAACAGGTATTGAAAGATATCCTTCATTAAATTGTGGAGTAGGTAGATGTGACTACTCACTTCCATTCCACCTTCACTCAAATTTATATTATGTGTTACAGGTTGTCGCACTGTTGAAATATTTTCTTGAGTTCTTCTAGTTCTTCTTTTTCTGGAATTTCCTTTTATTTCGGTTCAAATAGTTCATGAAATTACTCCACAGTACGGCAAACTGTTCTTCTGTGCGTTGGTTCTCTTTGTGGATACGCTACTTGAAATCTCCTGCGAACGTACGTTTGTCGTATCAATAACGCTGATGACAATAAAATCAGTTGCTCTCTGCTCAGCTGCCTTATGGGTTCAATTTAATCATAAATTCAAAGCAAAAAGCTATTACATAAATAACTATTAGTTATATCCGAGATTTAATGGTTTAAATTTTAAAGGAAAATAAATTTATAGTTTTGGAAAATAAAAATCTGAAAAAAAAAACTAATTTCATTCTAATTTTATAACCCTTTTTGGTTTATTTTTTATTTGAAACTATTGAGATTGTAAGAGATAAAGATTTTATCAGTAATATACTGTAAACAGATTTCAATTATCTCGACCGGAAATATGAACTTTCAAAAAGTAGGCACATTTTCATGAAACACCCTGTATATTAATATTGCATCTGATATTATTTCATAAAAAAAAACAAAAAATGAGTATATTTTATAGATAGTTTCAATAGATAGTTTCAATAGATAGTTTCAATAGATAGTTTCAATAGATAGTTTCAATAGATAGTTTCAATAGATAGTTTCAATAGATAGTTTCAATAGATAGTTCCCATATATTCCGAGCAGTAATACCTACCAGTTTTTAATTACCACTCAGTAAAGTTTAAATTAGAATACCCTCCTTTAATTACAATATAAATTGTGAAGCCTTTTTTCGCTAAAGAACATTTATTATAATTAATGTCTCTAGTTTTAATTTATTTCATTGTTTTAATGATTAAGTATTTAAATAATGATATACCAAGAGCTTGTAGAAAAAAACAATTAATAAACCTGACACGCAAATCTACTGCAGAAATTACACTACAGTAGACCTCCTCTATAGTGAACAGCAATTAGTTCACTATAGGAGATTTTTTCCCTATACAGGATTTAAGAGATGAGTAGAAACTTGCCTTTCCATGGCAGACTAGACAAACTAAAAGTTCCTTTCTTTTTCAATTAAATTACAGGTTTTTGATTTCTCAGAACTCTAAAACTCAGGATGGTTCACTGCACATGACTTCACTATAGAGGAGTTGCACTGGTAGAACTCCTCTTCAATGCATTTCAACTAATTTACTATATAGAGATGCATAGAAAACTCCAGGCAATTTGTGGCAGACTAAACTAAATATGTTCACTATACAGGGTGGCGCAAAAAATAGGAAACCCATTTTCAAACTAGTTTATTTTACAAACTATCAAAGGTAAAATTTTTCTAAAAACAAAGTTTTATTCGTTTACTTTTTTTTGCATCTAGATTGATAATCTGTGTAGAGTTACGACAAAAAAATAAACATTCTGCAGCGAATTAAAAAAAGGTACCTAAAAATGGCTTATCATAACAGGTTTACTTCTTTTAATGTAAAAACATTAAATACTACTATTTTTTGAAGGTAAAATTGATATCTTTATAAAATCATTTCGCCATTAATTTGTACATCCTATTTGATACCCTCAAAATGCAGCTTTCAAAAGAACAGAGTTTCTGTTGCGACAATTTTTTTAAACACTAAGTTTAACGCAGGTTCAACCTCATTTTGAACATTGCTTTCCGGAAAGATTTCCAACAACTGTAAAACCACATTGACAAATGTTAATAATTTCAAAACTGAAGAAACCACTTTATATTGAACAAAAATTGATCATGTCGCAGGAGAAAAGAATGAACACATGGAAACATTAATCTTTTTCATGAACAGCATATTGATAATACAAAAATATAAATCAGATGGTATGGATTAGATATCATTTAAGACACATTTCACTAAATTGTTAAACACGATTTGAGATATTATCCTTTGAAGAAGCATGTAAGGCTCGAACTCTTAAAACTGATTTACCGCACAGTCTAAATTTTGCAAAATGGTTTCTGCAAAAAAATGCACATTTGTAAAAGATATCGTGATTGGTGATGAAGATGTATTTCCATGAATGAACGAGTCAATAATCAAAACGTTAATTGAATGAAAAATTCTAGGATTAAATTTTTACTACTACCATATGGAAATAAATTATTAAAATAATGAAATATTTTGCGTATTTCGTGCTCGCGCAAGCCATTTTTAGGTACCTTTTTTTAATTCGCTGCAGGATGTTCAATTTTTATCGTAACTATTAACAGATTATCAAGATAGATGCACAAAAAGTAAAAAAAAACTTTGTTTTCAGAAAATTTCTAGCTTTGATAGTTTGTAAAATAAACTAATTTGAAAATGGGTTTCCTTTTTTTTGCACCACCCTGTAGAGGTTAAATACAGGAATCTACTTATCAGGATGATTCACTATACAGGAATTCATTATAGAGGAGTTGCACTGTACCAATGAAATATTTTTCTCAAATCTTGAAAATTTCATAGGTGAACAAAGTTGAGATTATCACACACTGCTTTCTTGAAGAACTTTCAAATAGGTAATGAACATACAAAGTGTAACATATATCATATACAATTATACATAAATTATACCATATACTACTGTACATAAATTATACCATATACAATTATACATAAATTATACCATATACATATTGCATCATATACATAATATCATATTATATCATATATATTTTATATATCATATATATAATCTCTACGCTATCTCATATAACCTCCTGTGAGTTTTATGTGTCGTAAAAATACCAATCACAGTACTTGCCTTACTTACTACAGTCCTTACTTACTACAGTCCCTACTTACTACAGTCCTTACTTACTACAGTCCTTACTTACTACAGTCCTTACTTACTACAGTCCTAACTTATTACAGTTCTTACTTACTACAGTCCTTACTTACTACCGTCCTTACTTACTACAGTCCTTACTTACTACAGTCCTTACTTACTACCGTCCTTACTTACTACAGTCCTTACTTACTACAGTTCTTACTTACTACAGTACATTGAGGAACATAGAGAGTAGAGTTGAACCTCAGTGTTACAGACATTCTTTCCACACATTTAATTTGATTCATGTAAATTAATTTACACACTGCCGTCAGTTCACAAGTACTGAGGTATACAATACTATATATAATAACTAATATGACTAAAACTAAGACAAAGGTGAGTATTTTCGTGTCTAGTATATTAGTATTTTCATGCGTACTTTCACCCCCACCCTTCTCCAAGTCTCCCCCTCCCCCCACATCTCCAAATTCCCCCCCTCCCCTCTACGTGTCCAGATTAACGATGCGCTCTATTCACCTCATCATCTGCGGTTGTTATTATCCGTGGACTTTTTCTTCGAGAGATAAAAGTGTGGTGTTTTTGGTGTGTGTGTTTGTGTGTTTGTGTAGCGTTTTTACACCGCTAAGTTAGTTTATGAGGCGTACAGGGGGTGTGGATGCTTCTTATGCCCCTTATAACCTACACAGTGGAGAAGCAAATTCGGAAACTTTGGGAGGCTTCTTAGGTTGCATTTTCCTTGCTATTTGCTACAATAAAATGAGAGATTGATTTAATTGATGTTAATGTGAATACATTAAATGAGGGAATGATAGATATTAAGGGTGGATTGATGGATATAATGAGTTTTTGTAAATTAAATCAATTTTGGTTTATTTATTATTTGGTTCATATTTTTTAAAATGAAAATAAATTTATAACGAGTTTTCGAAAATAGTTTTACAATAAGTAGAGTTTATGGTTGTAATGAAAATGGTCGAAATAGAACTAGTTTCAAAAATAGTCATTATTATAGCAATTTGTGTTATAAAATGCATTAATTTTCTTTTCTACTGCATTATAGAAACCTTAGGTAAAATTGTTTCATATTAATCATACCATTCTAATATGTCATGTTTATTTGTAAATAGTTAATGTTTAATTATTAAAAAAAAAATATTTCTTTTTTTTTTACCTATTTAAAAAGATTCTCTAACAACATCAACGACACTCAGACAAAAGTTACTCAAAATAATATCAATGTCCAAATCAGAGCCAAATAAGAAAATACAACAACAACACTCAAATAGAACAGCACAAAGCAAATACAAAAACAGTAAATCCTAATGTAATAAACATGATATTTTACAATTAAGTAATTACTCATTATTACAAGAAAAAAACGTAAATTTTATCACCTTTTTTTGTTGTCATTATTAGCCTTTAGTCACTTAAAATTATTTATTTCTTCTGTGAAATATTATTGTAAAAATGTGAATTATATGGCATACTAATTTAAATGCCACATTATTGTTTAATTATATCCATAATTAAATATTCTGTTGCAGATATATCTAATATGTGAATTATCATAGTCCTACTAGTCATATATACCATAATTACTAGTTTCTTCTCTTCATTTATATAGTCAAAATAGCTTTTATAGTGAAAATAGCTTTTATAGTCAAAATAGCTTTTATAGTGAAAATAGCTTTTATAGTCAAATAGCTTTTATAGTCAAAATAGCTTTTATAGTCAAAATAGCTTTTATAGTGAAAATAGCTTTTATAGTGAAAATAGCTTTTATAGTCAAAATAGCTTTTATAGTCAAAATAGCTTTTATAGTCAAAATAGCTTTTATAGTGAAAATAGTTTTTATAGTCAAAATAGCTTTTATAGTGAAAATAGCTTTTATAGTCAAAATAGCTTTTATAGTCAAAATAGCTTTTATAGTCATAATAGCTTATATAGTCAAATAGTTTTTATAGTCAAAATAGCTTTTATAGTCAAAATAGCTTTTATAGTCAAAATAGCTTTTATAGTCAAAATAGCTTTTATAGTCAAAATAGCTTTTATAGTAGAACTAGCTTTTATAGTAGAACTAGCTTTTTTCAAAATGAGAGCTATTTTTAAATATATTTTTACAATCAAAATAGCGTTTATAGGATAAGAAATATAAATCAGGACTCTATTAATTATAAGTGAGAACAGTCTAACCAGACATTTTTTAACTCAATCAATCTATTACCTCTAGATTATATATTATTTGACCTAATAATGGGTCACTGTGTCATATAATGGTTACTATCTACAGTATTATTTAGAATTTGAACCTACTTGAACCACATTTTGAGGCAAGTTAATAAGCATCTATTCACTTATTGTGTCAAGTATATGTGCATTTTTTTATTTAAGTATATGTGCATTTTTTATTTAAGTATATGTGCATTTTTTATTTAAGTATATGTGCATTTTTTTATTTAAGTATGTGCCTTTTTTTATTTAAGTATATGTGCATTTTTTTTATTTAAGTATATGTGCATTTTTTATTTAAGTACGTGCCTTTTTTTATTTAAGTATATGTGCATTTTTTTTATTTAAGTATATGTGCATTTTTTATTTAAGTATATGTGCATTTTTTATTTAAGTATGTGCCTTTTTTTATTTAAGTATATGTGCATTTTTTTTATTTAAGTATATGTGCATTTTGTTTGCGCATTGAACAAACGCAGACGATATCATAACCCCATAACCCTAATTAGTAACGGGCAGTCGTGTATCTAACAAAGATATCAAACATTAATTAAGGTAATAAATGTGTCAGGCCCATTAGAAGGACAATAAATCTGATATATTAGCGGCAGCTCCAGCTTCTCGTCATAAGTACAATGGAAAACATCTCCTAGAAATTAAAGACAGTAAATAGGATAGAAAGGACTTACAATTACACTATTGTCCTCTCATTCTTCCACTAACTTTAAAGAAGAAGAAAGAACACTCGTATTGTTTTTGTCTTTCCCGGTAGAATGTTCGTAGTTTTGATTTTTCTTTCTTCTCATCGTTGAATCGAAGTAGCATATTATAATAAATGTTTCCTCTCTGTGACAATATCCCTCATTGGTAGCAGACTTTATGTTTCCTCCAATTCATGAATGCTCTAGGCCTACTTTATTCACTTCTAAAAAAGATATATCTAATTTTTGATATAATTGGCGCAATGTAACTTATATTTAAATGTTGCAATTATTGCAAAACATACAATTATTATAATACGTACAACTATTTTAATTATTCAATTTAATACATACAATTATTGTAATACAAACAGTATTGTAATACATACAAATATTCTAATACACACAATTATTTAATAATTCATTGTAATACATACAATTATTACAATGTATACTCTCACCAATCATTAACCACATACACATCATATTAATATACCGACTTTAAATTTCTCTACATTTTGCCACTAGGCACCTAAAAATCCCCTCAAATGCAAGAGAAAAGCAGTCCTTATAATAGAATTCAGTGAAACTTTATAGCATCAACTCTTTTTTTCCTCATTTCGGCAGTGAGGCCATATACGAATTGCGGCCACTATTTTCAGCAACTATTTTCGACCACTATTTTGGCGAGTATTTGGGGTGCGTCTAAACGACTCCCCACGCAGTCACAGAAACGGGAAAGCTTTTAGCGAGAGAAGAAAGACTGGTAGTGAGACACTATTACCACCTGCTATACACTGTGTACTGGTAGTGAGACACTATTACCACCTGCTATACTCTGTGTACTGGTAGTGAGACACTATTACCACCTGCTATACACTGTGTACTGGTAGTGAGACACTATTACCACCTGCTATACACTGTGTACTGGTAGTGAGACACTATTACCACCTGCTATACACTGTGTACTGGTAGTCAGACACTATTACCACCTGCTGTACACTGTGTACTTAGTATGGTGCACCGAAAATTGGGCCCACTTACAATTCAGCCCATGTACAATTGAGTCCAGGACATTTGAGCCCCACTACTATTAGTCCCCGGACAATTGGTCCCCGACAATTGGGCCTGCCGTCAATTAGGCTTCGACAAATGGCACACCGACAATTGGGTACCGACTATTGGGCCCCGGACAATTGCACCCCAAAACAATTGGGCCCCAAAACAATAGAGCCCAGAAAAAATTAGGGCCGCAGACACATAAATATTCTCCATATTCTCTAAATAAATTCTTTTATAGTATGAAATATGCTTTACTTATTCTCTAAAATATGCTTTATGCTCGTTTAATTCTCATTTCATGAAAGTGCTGCAATTCGATTGATAAACCTGACAAGGGTTATATTAGCAAGCCAATTAAATCACATTTGGATGCTAATCTCATGTTTCGGTGCAATGGAAGTTTTCAAAGAGTTTAAATGAATTGTATTAACTTGAACCATGTCATATGGATCCAATGTGCACATCGTCTGGCAAAGTTCAGTAGCAGTAATATTGGGCTAATGAAGTAGGTATATTTTATAGGTTATTCGTTACCTGAAACTAAGAAAAGTTGAACAGTTGTTGGAATAAAATGAGATTATGAGAATACATTTTGTATGTAATATTAATTAAAAAAAAATTCAATATTGAACATTGAATAGGTTTCAACAAATTCACAATTACCTACATTTGGTATGAATTTCGGCAAATCTTGGTGAGTAACAGTCTTCTAAAATACCTACATTCTATTTTCTATTGGCTACATCCTAACTCATTCACTTTTACTCTATCTAAGGATTTTTTAGCTTACATGCATGGATTATTGCTGAACGAAAAATATAATGGTCTTATAAAAAATAATAGTTAATCATGAAAAGTAAATCGAATGAAAATATTAAATTTTTCATAACAAGAATATATTTTTTCATATTAGGAATGTTCCTTATTTTAAACGTGCTCAAGATTATATTTTTATGCATAAAACATATCGTCACAACCTAGTTATTACAGTAGCAATGGTCTTGAATAAAGTTAATACAGTAGACTGATAAAGATGCGCTAAATATATAATTGTATAGAGGCCCAATTGTTCGTGGCCCAATTGACGTGGGGCCCAATTGTCCTGGGTCCAATTGCCATGTGCATAAGTATCCTGGGCCCAACTGTCTTGGACCCTATTGTTGGTTGGTCAGATTGTCGGGGCCCAATTGTCTTGGGTCTAATTGTCGGTCCACGACTCAATACAAAGTACCAATCTGCTAATATTAAGATGACTAATTTGTACTGAATGTTGTGTAAAATATCGTAAGTGTTTTTGGTTGTGGAGCTGTTTGAGTCTAAAGTACTAAATAAGATTCTGAAGGATTCCATAGGATTCGGCAGTACTCTATAGGATTTTACAGGAATCTGTAGGACACCATAGAAATCTACAGGACTCTATAGGACTCCATAGAACTTCATAGGACTCTACAGGACTCTCCCTAGTCTCCTAACGATCTCTTGTAGGGGGGGGGGGATTGTTATTTGTATCGGCAAAGACTACCTATCCAATTTATTCCAATGGAAACATGGTGAAGAAGTTATTTTCTATCTACAGCATTGAACGGATGAAGTCATTGTGATCTGCGATAAATATTCTTATGAAGAATTGAATGACTTAGAAGATAAATTACTATATGGGACTGTTTACTAATGCTTAATTGTAAGATTTATATCCTTATTTCTGTAGGTTACTTACGACACGCCTATTGTATATTGAGTCAGGTTATGACGTCATACACACAATACACCTTTATTGTCAGTGTATATTGTACAGCATACATACAATACGCCTTTATTGTCAGTGTATATTGTACAGCATACATACAATACACCTTTTCTGTCAGTGTATATTGTACAGCAGGGGTTTAACCGATAGGAAGTCTGACCACTGTAAACAACTAAGCCAGAGGTATTGACAGAGCAGTCAATAGCAAGGAGTTAACGTCCCTACTGTGATTCGTTAGATACGACACACTGTCCTGCAGTACGACACACTGTCCTGCAGTACGACACACTGTCCTGCAGTACGACACACTGTCCTGCAGTGTGTCGTACTGCAGGGCAGTGTGTCGTACTGCAGGACAGTGTGTCGTACTGCAAGATAGTGTGTCGACACTATCTTGCAGTACGACACACTGTCCTGCAGTACGACACACTGTCCTGCAGTACAACACACTATCTTGCAGTACGACACACTGTCCTGCAGTACGACACACTGTCCTGCAGTACGACACACTGTCCTGCAGTACGACACACTGTCCTGCAGTACGACACACTGTCCTGCAGTACGACGCACTGTCCTGCAGTACGACACACTGTCCTGCAGTACGACACACTGTCCTGCAGTACGACATACAGTCCTGCAGTACGATACAATGTGTTGCATGTAACCTGAGGTAAACATAATAAAACTAGATGACGGACACTCATAGACCGCATGCCTTCGCTGCCGCTTATAAATGACCTTGACCATCCAATATATTTTGAGTTAAAAATGACCTTGACCTTTGCCCCGGTCGCTTCCAAAATCGAATCAAATTGCTACTGGATAATAATCAATCGTCCCACCAAATTTTAGGCAATTTGTTCAAATACTTTTTGAGTTATGCGAATAACAAGATTATAAATAAATAAATTCCGACTATAACGGAACTTTATGCAAATTGCGAAGGTAATTTACTCTGTAAATTATTAGTAGCCAGTTGAATATAATAAGTGATGCTCTATTAATGATGCATATGATGACGAATCTAGGCTCACTGTAGTTCAGTGTGGTCTGTATCGGCAGTGACATATTTTCAACAGCTGAGAGTTAACTTGGTAAGCTGTAAGAGCCTACAGTTAAACCTCACTGTCTGTAGGCAACTGTACTCTAACTGTGGAGTAACTGTAGCCAACTTTAGGCAACTGTAGGTAACTGTAGGTAAAGGTAGACAACTGTAGGCAACTGTAGGCTAACTGTAGGCAACTGTAGGCTATCTGTAGGCAACTGTAGGCAACTGTAGGCTAACTGTAGGCAACTGTAGGCTATCTGTAGGCAACTGTAGGCAACTGTAGGTAACTGTAGGCAACTGTAGGCTAACTGTAGGTAAGATAACTGTAGGAAACTGTAGGTAAATGTAGACAACTGTAGGCAACTGTAGGCTAACTGTAGGCAACTGTAGGCTATCTGTAGACAACTGCAGGCAACTGTAGGCAACTGTAGGCTAACTGTAGGAAACTGTAGGTAAATGTAGACAACTGTAGGCAACTGTAGGCTAACTGTAGGCAACTGTAGGCTAACTGTAAGCAACTGTAGGCTAATTGTAGGCAACTGTAGGCATCTATAGGCAACTGTAGGCTAACTGTACGCTAACTGTAGGCTAACTGTAGGCTAACTGTAGGCAACTGTAGGTAAGATAACTGTAGGAAACTGTAGGTAAATGCAGACAACTGTAGGCAACTGTAGGCTAACTGTAAGCAACTGTAGGCTAACTGTAGGCAACTGTAGGCAACTATAGGCAACTGTAGGCTAACTGTAGGCTAACTGTAGGCAACTGTAGGCTAACTGTAGGCTAACTGTAGGCAACTGTAGGCAACTGTGAAGTAACTTCTCATCAATTTAGAACTTGAAGTAACTTGTTATTGAACTGAAGTCCTAGCCATTTGATTATTATTCGAACAGAGTCCTAGCAAATGATTATTAAATTAGACATTACGGATTATTATATCACACAATGTCATATGTTAAAATTTTCAATAACCAACAATTTCAACGTTTTTTGAAGGTCAAAAAGGTAGAAATCTTTATTCAGACATAATTCTGAGGGTGTAAAATTAATGTAACTACACTAAAGTATAGTTTTCATCTGTAAAAATAGTGTTTATAGTTTCTTGTTTTCTCTAGAATTGCACAGTAAATGATTATATTGGAGGTTCGGAAATATTAAGTGATTGACAATTTATTATTTTGCTGAAAATAGACATTTTTCTTTTGTTGCATTCATAGAGAGGAGTTCTTTGTGCAGCGTTAACACTTTCACTGTTGCAAAAGAGTGAAAAGAGTCATTTGGATGCAACTTGATTAGCGTGAACGACTGGAGCATCAACAGTAATGTACAGCCACACGCTAGCCAAGGTAAAGAACACGCTAGCCAAGGTGAACCAACACGCTAGCCAAGGTGAAGGAACACGCTAGCCAAGGTAAAGGAACACGCTAGCCAAGGTGAAGCAACACGCTAGCCAAGGTAAAGGAACACGCTAGCCAAGGTAAAGGAACACGCTAGCCAAGGTAAAGGAACACGCTAGCCAAGGTGAAGTAATATGCTACCTAAAGTGAAGGAACACGCTAGCCAAGGTAAAGGAACACGCTACATAAAGTAAAGGAACACGTTATCCAAAGTAAAGGAACACGCTACCTAAAGTAAAGGAACACGCTACCTAAATTAAAGGAACACGCTACATAAAGTAAAGGAACACGCTACATAAAGTAAAGGAAGACGTGTTACAAAGTAAAGACCTGTACACGCTATCTACATTAGGGTGGGCCAAAAAATGACGTTTTGGATATTACTTATGGAATAGTAATATAAAGTTGATATGACAAGTAAAGGTACATGTACTGAAATTTGAGTGAATTCTGACATGATAAACAGTTGCCACCAAGCGATTCAAATTTCACGAAAGTAACATTTTTGGTGATTTTTTACTATACTTGGGCAAAAAACTCATAAACTCTGATTTATTATCATTTAGTATAGGAAGATGGCTTGAGAAGAGCTTATTTTGGTGTCTGTGCCGGAAAATCAGACCGGTACGAAAATGTTTTCAGTTGCCCCCACTCCTCCAAATTGTTTAAATTTAGGCACCGCTGGAGACTGTAGTCAGTGTAGTGCTCCACACTTATGGAGGTCTGGTGCTCAATGAAGAACATAATAAGGAAATTTATTTACAAGAAATTGAGCAAAAACATTAATTATTGATTAATAAACCAACATTTCAATATTTGGAGCACTTGATGACTCAAAAAAGTTGACAAAGCGAATTGCATGGGTTATTATCCAATTGCTGAAATCCGAGAAAATTCGAAATTTTTGAAATACGAAAATATTAATAAATGCTTTTATAAAATGAAATAAATACAATTCACAAAGTTATTTTAAGAATTGAATCACTTCTATCTTATCACAATAACAGCAGGATTGCTCTTCAAGCAAATTTTAAGAGAAATATTGTAATAGTAATATATTTTACAAAAAAAATGCTCGGAGCAACTCAAAAGTATCAAATATTAATTTACAATTTTGCAAGTTGTGTTTTTTCATAACGTGCTAACTAGTTTTACCTATTTCAAAGAGAAAAACAAAATCGAATATTTCAAAATTAATGGGAAAATATCATTTTGTACAAAATTTCAAATGTTTTGGGGCAACTCAAAAATATCTAGAAATGGCCTGAAAATTGGCATGCAATGTTCTTTTATAACGTATCAACTTATTATAACTATTCCATATACAGATGGAATAGCAATTTTGTATCCCCATTGCAGCCTTGTCAGTAAAATTGTGGTTACAAACTTGGTAGATTTTTCACCTTTATTTCTAATTTTCTACCTTATAATTATCTTCGCACAATGCGGGAAGTCATATTTTCATCGGCCTTTATTTATTTATTTATCATCTTGTTATTCGCTTGACTGAAAAAGTGTTTAACCAAATTGCCTGAAATTTGGTGAAACGATTGGTCAATGTCCAGTGACCTGCTGGTAGAATTTTGGGAGCGACTCGGTCAAAGGTCAAGGTCATGGTCCTTTATAACTATATATTGCAATTTGGTGGGACGGTTGATCAATAAACAGGAACCATTTTTTTTAGATTTTGGGAGCGATCGGGTCAAAGGTCAAAGATCAAGGTCTAGGCTATTTGTAACTCAATAACTCAAAAAGTATTCAACCAAATTGCTTGAAATTTGATGGTACAATTGGTCAATGTTCAGGAACCATCTGGTAGAATTTTGAGAGTGATCCGGTCAAAGGTCAAGCTCAAGGTCATTTATAACTCAATAACTCAAAGGTATTGAACCATATTGCATGAAACTTGGTGGGACGATTGGTTATTATCCAGTTAGCAGTTTATCAAATTTTGGGAGAGAACGGGTCAAAGCTGCGGCGAAGGTATGCTCTCTAGTCTCTACCGAGTGCATATAATTTAGTTATATCTATAATATCTGTTCCTCACGCTAGGAATATAAAGGAATACATTTTATCTTAGGTATAAATTACTACTTCCTCCTCTCGGTGAATTTTCTTAATGGCGAATTTTCCAACGGAGTAAATTCCGACATCGAATTCTCAGGTCTACAGTAGACTGTAGATCGTGTCTATAAGTGTCACAAGAACTGTAGGGCTTAGGTAGGTGCTAATTATAGGTGTAGAGTAACCTCTAATTACTCTGATGACTCCTTTAAAAGGGAGAGTGCACTTTAATAAACAAATGGAAGAGTGCACTCTAATCATCAGAAGGGAGAGTGCACTTTAATAAACAAATGGGAGAGTGCACTCTAATCATCAGAAGGGAGAGTGCACTCTAATAAACAAATGGGAGAGTGCACTCTAATAAACAAATGGGAGAGTGCACTCTAATCATCAGAAGGGAGAGTGCACTCTAATAAACAAATGGGAGAGTGCACTTTAATCATCAGAAGGGAGAGTGCACTCTAATCATCAAAAGAGAGAGTGCACACCAATAATCACTGCATCAGCTGTTCATAATCTCTTCATTTATTCCTTTATTGAAATTAACTGAAATTTAATGATAGAATTCGAATGATTTATAATTATTTTTTAGAATGAATATTAAGCCTTATTGCTGATTGTTATTTATTTGTTTTCTTAGTAAATATAAACGAATAAATATTGCACTGGACTTTTTATTCATATATTTCGAATCTAGTTATTATAACTAATTATAGTCCTAGTCTATCTCATATTTAGATGAAACTATTAATCGAACTAAATAGATATAGAATATTATGTGATTCGGTATATAAAGTAAATAGATCCTATCTTTATCTCTTACTCTTCCTCCATTCTTCCTCTTCCTCCATTCTTCCTCTTTCTCCATTCTTCCTCTTTCTCCACTCTTCCTCTTCCTCCACTCTTCTTCTTCTTCCACTCTTCCTCTTTCTCCACTTTTCCTCTTTCTCCATTCTTCCTCTTCCTCCATTCTTCCTCTTCCTCCATTCTTCCTCTTTCTCCATTCTTCCTCTTTCTCCATTCTTCCTCTTTCTCCATTCTTCCTCTTCCTCCATTCTTCCTCTTCCTCCATTCTTCTTCTTTCTCCATTCTTCCTCTTTCTCCATTCTTCCTCTTCCTCCATTCTTCCTCTTCCTCCATTCTTCTTCTTTCTCCATTCTTCCTCTTTCTCCATTCTTCCTCTTCCTCCATTCTTCCTCTTCCTCCATTCTTCCTCTTTCTCCATTCTTCCTCTTTCTCCACTCTTCCTCTTCCTCCACTCTTCCTCTTTCTCCATTCTTCCTCTTTCTCCACTCTTCCTCTTTCTCCATTCTTCCTCCACTCTTCATTTTCCTCTTTCTCTCCAAGTAACTATGTATTTTTTAACTGCACCAACAACAACAAAGAGGACAAGAGTCGTAAGTACGCCTCGTTTGTACGCTTTTACGGCGTAACTTTCGCGGAATTTCCTTCCACTTTCTATTGAAGGGGGGAGGGGGGGGGTGTAGGTACTCAATGTACCACAGTTAGATATGTAACCAATGTACCACAGTTAGATATATACTCAATGTACCACAGTTAGATATGTACTCAATGTACCACAGTTAGATATATACTCAATGTACCACAGTTAGATATGTACTCAATGTACCAAAGTTCGATATGTACCCTATGTACCACAGTTAGATATATACTCAATGTACCACAGTTCAATATGTACCCAATGTACCACAGTTAGATATGTACCCTATGTACCACAGTTAAATATATACTCAATGTACCACAGTTCAATATGTACCCAATGTACCACAGTTAGATATGTACCCTATGTACCACAGTTAGATATATACTCAATGTACCACAGTTCAATATGTACCCAATGTACCACAGTTAGATATGTACCCTATGTACCACAGTTAAATATATACTCAATGTACCACAGTTCAATATGTACCCAATGTACCACAGTTAGATATGTACCCTATGTACCACAGTTAGATATGTACCCTATGTACTACAGTTAGATATGTACCCTATGTACCACAGTTAGATATGTACTCAATGTACCACAGTTAGATATGTACCCAATGTATCACAGTTAGATATGTACCCTATGTACCACAGTTAGATATGTACTCAATGTACCACAGTTAGATATGTACTCAATGTACCTCAGTTGTAAAATGGCAATTTTATTGTAAGGTTTAAAAAAGGTTTCAGTACCGAAATTTAATTCTAGATCTGAATATTGTACCTTTTTTATAACATCATAAATATCTCTTAACTAATTTAAAATTACTCGTATGATCAATTGTTCGTATGATAAATTGCTCGTATGATCAATTGCTCGTATGATCAATTGTTCGTATGATAAATTGCTCGTATGATCAATTGCTCGTATGATCAATTGCTCGTATGATCAATTGCTCAAGTAAATTATACATAAACATGGTGTTGTATATCAATTGTTTTCGAAAACTAATTAGATCACTACCTTATCATATCATTATTAGTTTAGATAGAATTTGTAATATTGATACAACTTTATTGAACTAAAAATGATACAAAATACAAATATACAATGAAAATAAGGTCTAAATAAAGAAACAAGCCTTTATATATGTATGAAAAACATACTCATACTTAATATCTCACTGCGTAACTTAATTTTTTAAATATTTTTATTTACTAATGGAAATTCCATATTAAAAAACAAACTTAAGAGTAATTATTGTTAATATAATTTCTAATTTGCATGACCTAATCATTATGTGAGAGAATGTGATGGAGAACTATTATTTCATGGTCAATTGTTTTATTTTTGATTGGTTGGTAGAAGAAAATTATTTATCTTGCAATGTCATTATAATGATACTATCACACAACTTTAGCACCGTTACAGAAGTCTTACAAAATTTGCAATTAAGGTGATGGAACTCTCTAATTGTTTTCTTTTTCTTTTTCAGGTGAGTGGAGAGACATATGGTGGTGGATTCAATCTACTGGTGAGTTTTACAGGGGTTTTAAACAATTAAAATAATTTTTATTTATTTTAGGGTATGTTTTGAAAAATATTCATTCATATACGTATACTCATTTGTATCATTTTAAAACACTATTAGTTTTCATTATCATTTGTGAAGCTGGAGCACCACTTTGCTGTCAAAGAGTTCGGTGAAACAAAATATCACATGTAATGAACTATTTTTATTTGTAACAATATTTAATTAAATTATATTAAGAATAAAAAAGTAAATAAAATATTTGTAGTAATCACCGTAGATTAATTTGTATTATTTCATGTAGGTTAAATTATGAATTATCTGACTGTTTCAATCTTCTGACATATAAAGAAAAACTATTTAATAATAATAATAATAATAATTCTATTTTAGTTGGAATCCATGATACCTGTAGGCATCATGGATACCAATTATAATTAAATAACAATTAATTATTATATAGTTTTTGCTTATAGGACCTATGATACGGAATTCGTAACTTAACCTAACTGATCCTGTAGTATTATTTACACATCTTTTTATTTTATTCAATGCAATATTGAAACTTCAAACTCATTATTTGCATTAATTGGGTTAATTAATGTGTGTGAGGTGTATCAAATTAATGTAATATTCTAATGAATGAATGAAGGTGGTAGAAATTCGTCAGTATTTTGACTGCTAAATTAGCTGATGAATTTTAATGGTTATTCCTATTAAGAGAAATATATTCAAATATCTTATCGTGTAAAAGAATTGCTTAAAAATTTTCTATTCAACATTAAACTATTCTTTTATCAAATGTTTTGATTAAAATAATTTTCATGATAATTCAATAAAAAACTTTTTGTAGAACTATAAACATTAGTTAAATAAATGTAAACGTATGACTATATCTTTGAAACTTTCAATAGTTAGATCTTTTGTTTTAAAAATACAGAGAAAACTATAAATATACAATCTGAATTTATAGATACATAAAAATTATCAATGAAAATGTATTATCAATTAAAATAGTGATGTCAGTCATTAGTTACAGTGACTCACAGTGTTACAGTGACCCACAGTGTTACAGTGACTCACAGTGTTACAGTGACCCACAGTGTTACAGTGACTCACAGTGTTACAGTGACTCACAGTGTTACAAGTGACTTACAGTGTTACAGTGACTCACAGTGTTACAGTGACTCACAGTGTTACAGTGACTCACAGTGTTACAAGTGACTCACAGTGTTACAGTGACTCACAGTGTTACAGTGACTCACAGTGTTACAGTGACTCACAGTGTTACAGTGACCCACAGTGTTACAGTGACTCACAGTGTTACAGTGACTCACAGTGTTACAAGTGACTCACAGTGTTACAGTGACTCACAGTGTTACAGTGACCCACAGTGTTACAGTGACTCACAGTGTTACAGTGACTCACAGTGTTACAGTGACTCACAGTGTTACAGTGACTCACAGTGTTACAGTGACTCACAGTGTTACAAGTGACTCACATTGTTACAGTGACTCACAGTGTTACAGTGACTCACAGTGTTACAGTGACTCACAGTGTTACAGTGACTCACAGTGTTACAAGTGACTCACAGTGTTACAGTGACTCACAGTGTTACAAGTGACTCACAGTGTTACAGTGACTCACAGTGTTACAGTGACTCACAGTGTTACAGTGACTCACAGTGTTACAGTGACCCACAGTGTTACAGTGACTCATAGTGTTACAGTGACTCACAGTGTTACAAGTGACTCACAGTGTTACAGTGACTCACAGTGTTACAGTGACCCACAGTGTTACAGTGACTCACAGTGTTACAGTGACTCACAGTGTTACAGTGACTCACAGTGTTACAGTGACTCACAGTGTTACAGTGACTCACAGTGTTACAAGTGACTCACATTGTTACAGTGACTCACAGTGTTACAGTGACTCACAGTGTTACAGTGACTCACAGTGTTACAAGTGACTCACAGTGTTACAGTGACTCACAGTGTTACAGTGACTCACAGTGTTACAGTGACTCACAGTGTTACAGTGACTTACAGTGTTACAGTGACTCACAGTGTTACAGTGACTCACAGTGTTACAGTGACTCACAGTGTTACAGTGACTCACAGTGTTACAGTGACTCACAGTGCTACAGTGACTCACAGTGTTACAGTGACTCACAGTGTTACAGTGACTCACAGTGTTACAGTGACTCACAGTGCTACAGTGACTCACAGTGCTACAGTGACTCACAGTGCTACAGTGACTCACAGTGCTACAGTGACTCACAGTGTTACAGTGACTCACAGCGTTACAGTGACTCACAGTGCTACAGTGACTCACAGTGTTACAGTGACTCACAGTGATACAGTGACTCACAGTGTTACAGTGACTCACAGTGTTACAGTGACTCACAGTGCTACAGTGACTCACAGTGCTACAGTGACTCACAGTGTTACAGTGACTCACAGTGTTACAGTGACTCACAGTGCTACAGTGACTCACAGTGCTACAGTGACTCACAGTGCTACAGTGACTCACAG